>JABXNX010000736.1:0-14689 GCA_014843695.1 Archivesica marissinica
TATGCTACAAAATAGCTCTAATATTATAAACATAGAGAGAGTTTTGGCGTTTTGCACTTTTAATCAACTTATATAGTACAAAATAAAGGTAGAAAAAAAATATGGGTCACCGAGCTAGTTTTTTTGTAAATTTACTGTGAAATATTAGCCCTTTTGTCAATTTCGCGATATTTTAGACACATATACCACACACTGTATAGCGGTTCCTAAGTATACAGTATGTTGCATTAGAAGACACAAGTTATTATTTTCATGACCCTATGTGCCTGCAGCAAGGAATACAGCAGAAAACTATAGAAAACTGCATGAATATAAAAATTTATGAGCCAAATAGTGCTATCTCACCAATATTTTACTTATCGTTTTTGAGAAATTATTTTGAAATTTGGACCAACATTTTTGTTTTTATCATAGAAATTGTCATTAAATTGCTCTAAATAAGTTTATCTATATATATGCTAAGTATAACTGATTAAAAAAACATAGGTTACCAGGATATTTATTTAAATATCTGAAAATTTAGATCCCTACCCCCATTATTTTCTCAAATGGGGGTGTTTCATATAACACACTGACCAGTATCTGACATCACACCAACACTGCCATGTCCTCACTAAACTACTTGACTGTACACAACACATATAACCCAACTAATACTATGTACATAAGAGTAAGTAACAACATCAGCTGTACTTGAAACAAAATAGAGAGTAGACCACAATTAATACTAGTATACAAAATAGTTGTCGGCGACTCGGAAAAAGTGAAAATTTGAAAGTTGTGCTCCCAAACAAAACCAGACACAAGAGGCTGGTACTCTCAGTACAGTTCACAGTGCCCACCAGTACTGTAGATGCATATACACTATAGTGTAAGGGAGATAACTCTGTGCCCATTGTCAAATATGTCCAGTCAATGTAAGAATATAGAAATTCAGTTACAAAATCTCCACTGCAACAAGCGACAGTCAGTTTTATGTTCCAGTTTATGTCTCTAAATATCGAGCAATGTTTTCAATCACACGCGTTGTGCCAGTTGCCCTCACTTTGCCATTGACTTTCTCACCCAGCAGATTTCTCAGACCCTCCAGTCCACCTCGGGTGAATGATAATTTCAGATGAGGCAGCTGAAGTCCGCTCCGGCCAATTTTCGCTGCCATGCACTTGGATAATACCGTGGCTTCAACCAACTGCTGTAGTGAATCTACATTTTTTGAAGCTTGCTGCTGAAACTTCAACATCTCAAACCCCCAGGAAGTGGTGAAGCTGTGGCTGAAGAATGCATTATCATCAATGTTAGCTGCACTGAACAGCTTCTGTAGACTTCTTACATCAGCTAACGAATTGTGTGCCTCATATTGTTCTTCCAGGATAACAGACACCAGTGATTCCTGCTTGTACGATGGCTGCCCCGGAAAGGCCTCCTTGAAGAGTGGCAATGTGTCGACACCACCAACTACTATCTCTTGGAATGCTGCATTCAGATTCACCAGATCCACCGCTCTAACAATTCGTGGAAAATCAAATGTTTTAAAATTATGACCAATCAATATCACTGGTGCTCTGTCATCCAACCAACCAATCAATCTCTGTACTGCAGCCTTCAATGGTAGGCTGGGCACAGGGGTACCACGATGGAACAGCACACCTCCCTGAGCTGTCAAACCAGTAACAGCCGAAGCTGCTGGGGCTACTGATTTTGTTGGTGTGATGTACTGGTCGAACGAGTCTGTTTTGCAGGTGGCAGATATCTGAATAATATCAGCTTCGCACTGCAGCGACGTAGTTTCAATGTCACAAAACACTTTCTGATACATGCTTTCGCTGACACACTCAACTGAGGGTTGGAATTCAGCCGCCGGGATCTCATCGATGTCAGCATGGTGGGTTGTCGCCACTGCCATCTTATAGGTGACACCCTCCCGTAATTCTTTATTGTAGGTGGCACTCTGTTTCTTTAGTTTATTCTGGATCCGCCTTTTCTTGTACTCTTTACTGCCTGTGTCTTGACGCTGTCTTTTCCGTTCCAGGTCAAGTTTTGTTGCGTGCTTCTCAAATACTTTACCAGGTGACAGGCCAGCAGCAAGGTTCACTCTATTTACATAGGAGTTGCCCAAATTCTTCTGTGCAACCGCACAGTCAACTCGGTTGACCAGATTCCCCGTCGAAGAAAAATGGCATCGCTTGGGTGCCTTGGACGCAACCATGTTGTTGAATGATTCAACGTCTTTTGTTGAGCCACCAGGTGCCAGTTTCTCAGCATTGTTTGCGAATACTTGATACACCGCAACCAAATCTTGACGTAGTGCATCGCCGCCGAGGTCTTTTGTCAAACTGCCATGCCGATAAGTATCTGGATTTTTCAGGTAGCCACACCACGCACCGCACTCTTCATGTTCACCAAAGGCATGGGGAACAATTTGCATGATTGCAGACCGACATCCTTCAATGTCATTTTTGTTTTGGGAAAGTGCATAATTGAAGCACTTCTTCAAGTAGCGGATCACAGGCGAAGTCAGCACTTTGTGTTTTTTCTGTAATAAATACAGACTGTTCGTCAAATGTTTTGATGTATGGTTTATATCACTCCATTTTGTGATGTGGTGAGTAATTTCCTTTCGGATTCTGGCCATAGTTGTTGTGTCGTCATCCATAATAATAACTCCGACATCCATGCCTTTGGACTCGATCTCCTTCACCAATTCACAGCCCACACTAGACTCCATTGCCTTGGCACTCCCTGTCCAGTTCTTATGACATGTGTGTTGCGGTGGTGTTTGTCCTTTGTTCTCGTGGTATAGGCACTTCCTACAGTCCGATACTCTAACACCATAGCCACATATTTTCCCTGTGCTGTTTCCGATAGCAGTACCGACCCCGGACTTACTGTCATATGCTCGACCTGAACCACGTTTCTGCCAACCCATGTCATATTTAAATTGACACTGTGGTCGCTCGTCCTGGGAAGAGGATGTATCGCCTGTCTGAGTGTCACCGACTCTGGCTGTTGTTACAGAGGCCTCCTCTTGGAGTGAAGAATTGCAGGATTCCTTAGCAACTGCTTGGATGTGTTGGCCGATTTCCATTTCCCGGGCTTTCATGGATGTGTGATGTAGGCCTCGTACTTCCAAAGTCGACACAAAGCTGGTCATCTGACGATGCGTAATCCCAGAGTGGTACATGCCTGAAACATTTATTAAAAAAAATTACATAGTGAATACACAATTGGAGATATTCAATTAGGTACAACTGTGGAATGAAAAAGACTAGAGGGAACATGCTTTTTTATAATCATATAATCATATTTGTTTACTGAAAAATTATTAGGAATTAGTTGATATATATATATGTAAAAGTTAAATTTTGAACAATTCAAAATAATATGTATAATGAAACTTACATACTACAACAGGTCATATAATTACCCGTACTAATAAAACTTAAATAATTTATATTTTTCAATCATATCATAAATACACTAACTGCATGTATATAGTTATATATACAAAATACAATGTCTGAAACTACCACCAATATTGTACATAGAATATTAGAAAACCTATACGCTAGATACATAAAACCAATATTGCAAAAGCGGTACAGTACAAATATGACAAATTAGTATGAAGGGTCAAAAAGCACACAAAGGCAGTAAAAAAACAATTCCCACAAATATAAGAAGGTAAGCAAGAGTACAAGAGTGGTGACAACAAAAGACAAACAATTGCAAATGAAGCAAACATAGCATGATAAGTTCCAACACCAGGGATAATTCTGGTCCATACATATATAAAGCAACTATCATAATTTTCTCTTACCATCGCCTTATTTTTCTGGAAAATAATATACAGGAGTATTACATGATTGTATACATATATGTAATTGACGTGGGAGGGGAGGGATATGTACATATATATCTCAGCGATACTGTCAATAATTATTTTACCTGGTCACTGATTTATACACACACACATCAAAAAATTATTTTCATATATACAGGTGTGTCCGGTGTATATATATAAAAATGTAATTCCCATTTATACACATCTAGTAAAGCATACTAAATTTATTATATTGAATTCTCCTTGGAACAATATGAAATTGTGTGTGTGTGTGTGTGTGTGCGCGTGTGCGTGTGCGTGTGCGTGTGTGTGTGGCTAAATGTTGTCAGTATACAACAGCATGTCGTGTGAGAGAATATGTGAGCTGTCACTAATGATTACATGTTACTAGCGATATTTGGTGACATCAACATTGCCGACACTTACCGAGTGCAGCGTTTGTGTTCACATCGTGGACTGGGACACATTTCGTGGACGACTCTGGACGGTGTGTTTTGCTTGTTGTTATAGAGTTCATAACACCGCAATCGCACATGATGTATAGTAGACTGCTTAGCCCATATTTCTTCTCGCTTTGTATGCGGTGAAGATGCAAAGGCTGTCCGCAATCATAGCAGTTTCGTAGCTGATCGGCAAGTCTACCAAGTTCCACCAACCTTCGACCGTCTCTCCAAGTTTCTTCCGAATTATGATCAGTCAAAGTTTTTTCAGTGTTTTCTGCTACATTTGTGGCTGAATCCAAAATGTCTCCGTCAACTTCAACAGCAGGAGCGATTTCGGGACACGCGATTTCGGGACACGCGATTTCGTCGGAAATTTCATTTACGCTTTCGGCAGCAACTCTGTTCATTTCGCTCATATGTTCAGATCTATACTCTAGTTGTTTCTTCTTACTGGTCTTTACAAAGCGACCACGCCACCGGGGAGGCATATTTGCCTATCAGATCTAGCGTATTCCAAGAGAAAATAGCCGAAAATCAGTCGAAAATCACGCATAAAGAGAGAATTATTTTTCTTTGTTCACACTTCCGGTAGACACGTGGGGAAGATAACTCTTAAGGAAAAAAATGTTGTTATCTCCCCTGACTGCGCAGAAAGTTGCGCACTGGCAATTACCGCATATGCCTTTAAAACGTAAAACGATTTTAAAAACAATTTCTATACTGCACACATTATGAGGCCTTTATTGGTGGGTTTTGTAAAGTTTACATTATTTTATTTACATTATTGATTAGATTGTTTTTATGATAAATTAGATATATCATATATTGCTTATGCATGTTCTACATGTTATGTTCATTACTTTCTTAGATTTGACATCGTGTCTATATACGGAGGACAACTTCATATTATTGGCATTCCTGAATAAATATTCTGTTCTATTCTAGTATAGCCTGCATAGCATTATAGACACATAGAGACCATGATGTCCGTCGGCATCTGTCATCCGATGTTTTTCAGTTAAATCCCTTCGGATAAACGTTCTTATTATTTAGGGAAACATTTCAGTTCAGTTACTTTAAAAGGATTTGTTGACATGGACGGACGCACGAATGGTGATCACAATAGATAGTGCTGAGGTGTGCTAAATTGTCAACATTTGAAGTATCAACCCGATATCGGTTTTTATTTTATACAATATAAAACTTGTTCATCAAACTATTTAAAAGTTATATGCATATTTAGTTTATCCCCTATATATTAGATAATGGTTATTACCAGTGTTATACAAGGGCGTAACGCCCATTACGCAGTTTACGAAACTGCTTAAAACATTTTTGGCCGACTTGCTTTTTTCAAATATGAAAAAATTAGCATGTTCTATGTTATATTAGACCCAAATAACATTGTTGGGCAGGGGTATGACGGTGCGGGCAACATGTCTGGGTGTAACCGAGGGGTGCAAGCCAGATTTTCTGCAGAGTTTCCAAACGCAAAGTATGTGCACTGTCGCAACCACCGTGTGAACCTTGCAATTTGCCATGCTTGCAGAGTAGCATTTGTTCAGTCGATGTTCACCGTTATATTGTTCTTCATCACCAATTCCCCGAAACGCCTGGGGATATATAGCACCCACAATGAAGACGGACAAACCCTGAAAAAGTTCTACCCCACAAGGTGGTCTCAACACTCGGAAAGTATCACAGCTTTCTATACCCAATTTTCCCCAATCCTAGAAACACTTACTGATCTTCAGGTGGGCATGGATGCGAAAACAATGTCTATTCCAGTTCTGTCGTTCGATTTTGTTGTCGCTTTGTATTGTGTCAGTGGTCCATTGGACGTGTTGAATCCGTTGACTGATTCAATGCAAAATCCTCAGTGTGACTTGGTGAAGGCCGCGCAACATGCTGTACTGCTTCACGACCAACTTGGCAGCACAACATGAAATTGTTGTTTGTCAATCGCTAGTTGCTGCTAGTTGCTGCAAGGCAGCAACATCGCAACAACATTGCCGCAGATACACCCAAAGAGTATTTGAGACTTAACTTGTTTGTTCCTTTCATGGACCACCTACTGTCCCGGCACACGACAGACTGTACATCTCGACATCCAGGCTGAAAGTTCAGTATCTATTACCAAATAAAATTCGGCAACTCTCGCCCGAAATATGGGAGGAGATAAAGGATAAATGTATCTAGACAGAATACTGCTGAAAGCAGGCAAATCTTAAATATAAAAACAAAATGTGGACTACACTGTGTTACTATATCACTTTACTTAAACTGCTTCCACACTTTATTGAAACTTACATACGGTACACATGAGTAATTCTAAACACAATCATACATACACATGAGTAATTCTAAGCACAATCATACGTACACATGAGTAATTCTAAGCACAATCATACATACACATGAGTAATTCTAAACACAATCATACGTACACATTAGTAATTCTAAACACAATCATACATACACATGAGTAATTCTAAGCACAATCATACGTACACATGAGTAATTCTAAACACAATCATACGTACACATGAGTAATTCTAAGCACAATCATATGGTACACATTAGTAATTCTAAGCACAATCATACGTACACATGAGTAATTCTAAGCACAATCATACGTACACATCACATGGTTTTACAGCTAGTCTGTGTAGGACACAACACATGGTTGTACAGCTAGTCTGTGTAGGACACAACATGTAGTTGTACAGCTAGTCTGTGTAGGACACATCACATGGTTGTACAGCTAGTCTGTGTAGGGACACATCACATGGTTGTACAGCTAGTATGTGTAGGGACACATCACATGGTTGTATAGCTAATCTGTGTAGGACACAACATGTAGTTGTAGAGCTAGTCTGTGTAGGACACATCACATGGTTTTACAGCTAGTCTGTGTAGGGACACATCACATGGTTGTACAGCTAGTCTGTGTAGGGACACATCACATGGTTGTACAGCTAGTCTGTGTAGGACACATCACATGGTTGTACAGCTAGTCTGTGTAGGACACACCACATGGTTGTACAGCTAGTCTGTGTAGGACACAACATGTAGTTGTAGAGCTAGTCTGTGTAGGACACATCACATGGTTGTACAGCTAGTCTGTGTAGGGACACATCACATGGTTGTATAGCTAGTCTGTGTAGGGACACATCACATGGTTGTACAGCTAGTCTGTGTAGGACCACACCACATGGTTGTATAGCTAGTCTGTGTAGGGACACATCACATGGTTGTACAGCTAGTCTGTGTAGGGACACATCACATGGTTGTATAGCTAGTCTGTGTAGGGACACATCACATGGTTGTACAGCTAGTCTGTGTAGGGACACATCACATGGTTGTACAGCAAGTCTGTGTAGGGACACATCACATGGTTGTACAGCTAGTCTGTGTAGGACACAACATGTAGTTGTACAGCTAGTCTGTGTAGGACACATCACATGGTTGTACAGCTAGTCTGTGTAGGACACAACATGTAGTTGTACAGCTAGTCTGTGTAGGGACACATCACATGGTTGTACAGCTAGTCTGTGTAGGACACATCACATGGTTGTACAGCTAGTCTGTGTAGGGACACACCACATGGTTGTACAGCTAGTCTGTGTAGGACACATCACATGGTTGTACAGCTAGTCTGTGTAGGGACACACCACATGGTTGTACAGCTATTCTGTGTAGGACACATCACATGGTTTTACAGCTAGTCTGTGTAGGGACACATCACATGGTTGTACAGCTAGTCTGTGTAGGGACACATCACATGGTTGTACAGCTAGTCTGTGTAGGACACATCACATGGTTGTACAGCTAGTCTGTGTAGGACACATCACATGGTTGTACAGCTAGTCTGTGAAGGACACATCACATGGTTTTACAGCTAGTATGTGTAGGGACACATCACATGGTTGTACAGCTAGTCTGTGTAGGGACACATCACATGGTTGTACAGCTAGTCTGTGTAGGACACATCACATGGTTGTACAGCTAGTCTGTGTAGGACACATCACATGGTTGTATAGCTAGTCTGTGTAGGACACAACATGTAGTTGTACAGCTAGTCTGTGTAGGGACACGTCACATGGTTGTACAGCTAGTCTGTGTAGGGACACATCACATGGTTGTACAGCTAGTCTGTGTAGGACACATCACATAGTTGTACAGCTAGTCTGTGTAGGGACACATCACATGGTTGTACAGCTAGTCTGTGTAGGACACAACACATGGTTGTACAGCTAGTCTGTGTAGGACACATCACATGGTTGTACAGCTAGTCTGTGTAGGACACATCACATAGTTGTACAGCTAGTCTGTGTAGGAAACATCACATGGTTGTACAGCTAGTCTGTGTAGGACACATCACATGGTTGTACAGCTAGTCTGTGTAGGACACATCACATGGTTGTACAGCTAGTCTGTGTAGGACACATCACATGGTTGTACAGCTAGTCTGTGTAGGACACATCACATGGTTGTACAGCTAGTCTGTGTAGGGACACACCACATGGTTGTACAGCTAGTCTGTGTAGGACACATCACATGGTTGTACAGCTAGTCTGTGTAGGGACACATCACATGGTTGTACAGCTAGTCTGTGTAGGACACATCACATGGTTGTACAGCTAGTCTGTGTAGGGACACATCACATGGTTGTACAGCTAGTCTGTGTAGGGACACATCACATGGTTGTACAGCTAGTCTGTGTAGGACACATCACATGGTTGTACAGCTAGTCTGTGTAGGACACATCACATGGTTGTACAGCTAGTCTGTGTAGGACACATCACATGGTTGTACAGCTAGTCTGTGTAGGGACACATCACATGGTTGTACAGCTAGTCTGTGTAGGGACACATCACATGGTTGTACAGCTAGTCTGTGTAGGACACATCACATGGTTGTACAGCTAGTCTGTGTAGGACACATCACATGGTTGTACAGCTAGTCTGTGTAGGACACAACATGGTTGTACAGCTAGTCTGTGTAGGGACACATCACATGGTTGTACAGCTAGTCTGTGTAGGGACACATCACATGGTTGTACAGCTAGTCTGTGTAGGACACATCACATGGTTGTACAGCTAGTCTGTGTAGGGACACATCACATGGTTGTACAGCTAGTCTGTGTAGGGACACATCACATGGTTGTACAGCTAGTCTGTGTAGGACACAACATGGTTGTACAGCTAGTCTGTGTAGGACACATCACATGGTTGTACAGCTAGTCTGTGTAGGGACACATCACATGGTTGTACAGCTAGTCTGTGTAGGACACAACATGAGTTGTACAGCTAGTCTGTGTAGGACACATCACATGGTTGTACAGCTAGTCTGTGTAGGGACACATCACATGGTTGTACAGCTAGTCTGTGTAGGACACATCACATGGTTGTACAGCTAGTCTGTGTAGGGACACATCACATGGTTGTACAGCTAGTCTGTGTAGGACACATCACATGGTTGTACAGCTAGTCTGTGTAGGACACATCACATGGTTGTACAGCTAGTCTGTGAAGGACACATCACATGGTTGTACAGCTAGTCTGTGTAGGGACACATCACATGGTTGTACAGCTAGTCTGTGTAGGGACACATCACATGGTTGTACAGCTAGTCTGTGTAGGACACATCACATGGTTGTACAGCTAGTCTGTGTAGGACACATCACATGGTTGTACAGCTAGTCTGTGAAGGACACATCACATGGTTGTACAGCTAGTCTGTGTAGGACACAACATGTAGTTGTACAGCTAGTCTGTGTAGGACACATCACATGGTTGTACAGCTAGTCTGTGTAGGACACAACATGGTTGTACAGCTAGTCTGTGTAGGGACACATCACATGGTTGTACAGCTAGTCTGTGTAGGACACATCACATGGTTGTACAGCTAGTCTGTGTAGGGACACATCACATGGTTGTACAGCTAGTATGTGTAGGGACACATCACATGGTTGTACAGCTAGTCTGTGTAGGGACACATCACATGGTTGTACAGCTAGTCTGTGTAGGACACATCACATGGTTGTACAGCTAGTCTGTGTAGGACACATCACATGGTTGTATAGCTAGTCTGTGTAGGACACAACATGTAGTTGTACAGCTAGTCTGTGTAGGGACACGTCACATGGTTGTACAGCTAGTCTGTGTAGGGACACATCACATGGTTGTACAGCTAGTCTGTGTAGGACACATCACATAGTTGTACAGCTAGTCTGTGTAGGGACACATCACATGGTTGTACAGCTAGTCTGTGTAGGGACACATCACATGGTTGTACAGCTAGTCTGTGTAGGACACAACACATGGTTGTACAGCTAGTCTGTGTAGGACACATCACATGGTTGTACAGCTAGTCTGTGTAGGACACATCACATAGTTGTACAGCTAGTCTGTGTAGGAAACATCACATGGTTGTACAGCTAGTCTGTGTAGGACACATCTCATGGTTGTACAGCTAGTCGGTGTAGGACACAACATGTAGTTGTAGAGCTAGTCTGTGTAGGACACATCACATGGTTGTACAGCTAGTCTGTGTAGGGACACATCACATGGTTGTATAGCTAGTCTGTGTAGGGACACATCACATGGTTGTACAGCTAGTCTGTGTAGGACACATCACATGGTTGTACAGCTAGTCTGTGTAGGGACACACCACATGGTTGTATAGCTAGTCTGTGTAGGGACACATCACATGGTTGTACAGCTAGTCTGTGTAGGGACACATCACATGGTTGTATAGCTAGTCTGTGTAGGGACACATCACATGGTTGTACAGCTAGTCTGTGTAGGGACACATCACATGGTTGTACAGCAAGTCTGTGTAGGGACACATCACATGGTTGTACAGCTAGTCTGTGTAGGACACAACATGTAGTTGTACAGCTAGTCTGTGTAGGACACATCACATGGTTGTACAGCTAGTCTGTGTAGGACACAACATGTAGTTGTACAGCTAGTCTGTGTAGGGACACATCACATGGTTGTACAGCTAGTCTGTGTAGGACACATCACATGGTTGTACAGCTAGTCTGTGTAGGGACACACCACATGGTTGTACAGCTAGTCTGTGTAGGACACATCACATGGTTGTACAGCTAGTCTGTGTAGGGACACACCACATGGTTGTACAGCTAGTCTGTGTAGGACACATCACATGGTTGTACAGCTAGTCTGTGTAGGACACATCACATGGTTGTACAGCTAGTCTGTGTAGGGACACACCACATGGTTGTATAGCTAGTCTGTGTAGGGACACATCACATGGTTGTACAGCTAGTCTGTGTAGGGACACATCACATGGTTGTATAGCTAGTCTGTGTAGGGACACATCACATGGTTGTACAGCTAGTCTGTGTAGGGACACATCACATGGTTGTACAGCAAGTCAGTGTAGGGACACATCACATGGTTGTACAGCTAGTCTGTGTAGGACACAACATGTAGTTGTACAGCTAGTCTGTGTAGGACACATCACATGGTTGTACAGCTAGTCTGTGTAGGACACACCATGTAGTTGTACAGCTAGTCTGTGTAGGGACACATCACATGGTTGTACAGCTAGTCTGTGTAGGACACATCACATGGTTGTACAGCTAGTCTGTGTAGGGACACACCACATGGTTGTACAGCTAGTCTGTGTAGGACACATCACATGGTTGTACAGCTAGTCTGTGTAGGGACACACCACATGGTTGTACAGCTAGTCTGTGTAGGGACACATCACATGGTTGTACAGCTAGTCTGTGTAGGACACATCACATGGTTGTACAGCTAGTCTGTGTAGGACACATCACATGGTTGTACAGCTAGTCTGTGAAGGACACATCACATGGTTTTACAGCTAGTATGTGTAGGGACACATCACATGGTTGTACAGCTAGTCTGTGTAGGACACATCACATGGTTGTACAGCTAGTCTGTGTAGGACACATCACATGGTTGTATAGCTAGTCTGTGTAGGACACAACATGTAGTTGTACAGCTAGTCTGTGTAGGGACACGTCACATGGTTGTACAGCTAGTCTGTGTAGGGACACATCACATGGTTGTACAGCTAGTCTGTGTAGGACACATCACATAGTTGTACAGCTAGTCTGTGTAGGGACACATCACATGGTTGTACAGCTAGTCTGTGTAGGGACACATCACATGGTTGTACAGCTAGTCTGTGTAGGACACATCACATGGTTGTACAGCTAGTCTGTGTAGGACACATCACATGGTTGTACAGCTAGTCTGTGTAGGACACATCACATGGTTGTACAGCTAGTCTGTGTAGGACACATCACATGGTTGTACAGCTAGTCTGTGTAGGGACACATCACATGGTTGTACAGCTAGTGTGTAGGACACAACATGTAGTTGTACAGCTAGTCTGTGTAGGGACACATCACATGGTTGTACAGCTAGTCTGTGTAGGGACACATCACATGGTTGTACAGCTAGTCTGTGTAGGGACACATCACATGGTTGTACAGCTAGTCTGTGTAGGACACATCACATGGTTGTACAGCTAGTCTGTGTAGGACACATCACATGGTTGTACAGCTAGTCTGTGTAGGGACACACCACATGGTGGTACAGCTAGTCTGTGTAGGACACATCACATGGTTGTACAGCTAGTCTGTGTAGGGACACATCACATGGTTGTATAGCTAGTCTGTGTAGGACACATCACGTGGTTTTACAGCTAGTCTGTGTAGGGACACATCACATGGTTGTATAGCTAGTCTGTGTAGGACACAACATGTAGTTGTACAGCTAGTCTGTGTAGGACACATCACATGGTTGTACAGCTAGTCTGTGTAGGACACAACATGTAGTTGTACAGCTAGTCTGTGTAGGGACACATCACATGGTTGTACAGCTAGTCTGTGTAGGACACATCACATGGTTGTACAGCTAGTCTGTGTAGGGACACACCACATGGTTGTACAGCTAGTCTGTGTAGGACACATCACATGGTTGTACAGCTAGTCTGTGTAGGGACACATCACATGGTTGTACAGCTAGTCTGTGTAGGACACATCACATGGTTGTACAGCTAGTCTGTGTAGGGACACATCACATGGTTGTACAGCTAGTCTGTGTAGGACACATCACATGGTTGTACAGCTAGTATGTGTAGGACACATCACATGGTTGTACAGCTAGTCTGTGTAGGACACATCACATGGTTGTACAGCTAGTCTGTGTAGGACACATCACATGGTTGTACAGCTAGTCTGTGTAGGACACATCACATGGTTGGTTGTACAGCTAGTCTATGTAGGACACATCACATGGTTGTACAGCTAGTCTGTGTAGGACACATCACATGGTTGTACAGCTAGTCTGTGTAGGGACACACCACATGGTGGTACAGCTAGTCTGTGTAGGACACATCACATGGTTGTACAGCTAGTCTGTGTAGGGACACATCACATGGTTGTATGTTGTACAGCTAGTCTGTGTAGGACACATCACGTGGTTTTACAGCTAGTCTGTGTAGGGACACATCACATGGTTGTATAGCTAGTCTGTGTAGGACACAACATGTAGTTGTACAGCTAGTCTGTGTAGGACACATCACATGGTTGTACAGCTAGTCTGTGTAGGACACATCACATGGTTGTACAGCTAGTCTGTGTAGGGACACACCACATGGTTGTACAGCTAGTCTGTGTAGGGACACATCACATGGTTGTACAGCTAGTCTGTGTAGGACACATCACATGGTTGTACAGCTAGTCTGTGTAGGGACACATCACATGGTTGTACAGCTAGTCTGTGTAAGGACACATCACATGGTTGTACAGCTAGTCTGTGTAGGGACACATCACATGGTTGTATAGCTAGTCTGTGTAGGGACACATCACATGGTTGTACAGCTAGTCTGTGTAGGACACATCACATGGTTGTACAGCTAGTCTGTGTAGGGACACACCACATGGTTGTATAGCTAGTCTGTGTAGGGACACATCACATGGTTGTACAGCTAGTCTGTGTAGGGACACATCACATGGTTGTATAGCTAGTCTGTGTAGGGACACATCACATGGTTGTACAGCTAGTCTGTGTAGGACACATCACATGGTTGTACAGCTAGTCTGTGTAGGGACACACCACATGGTTGTATAGCTAGTCTGTGTAGGGACACATCACATGGTTGTACAGCTAGTCTGTGTAGGGACACATCACATGGTTGTATAGCTAGTCTGTGTAGGGACACATCACATGGTTGTACAGCTAGTCTGTGTAGGACACATCACATGGTTGTACAGCTAGTCTGTGTAGGGACACACCACATGGTTGTATAGCTAGTCTGTGTAGGACACATCACATGGTTGTACAGCTAGTCTGTGTAGGACACATCACATGGTTGTATAGCTAGTCTGTGTAGG
>JABXNX010000737.1:0-14682 GCA_014843695.1 Archivesica marissinica
GGTGGCAGTCCATGCCTGAAACAATGCCGGGATAGCCGGTGTTAAAGAATATAAATGAATATTGTCTGGGAAAATTTCATTTGTATTCTTCGACAACAGCAAAATATTCCCTCATCAAGTGTTTTAATGGAACATGTCATCTCTGGTACATGTAGTTAATGTCGGCAAGAATAATATGTACCTGAATAAGTTTTCCATCCTTAGTGACATCTAAATGAAGACCTGGCGCTGGCTTCCCTGCCCTGCAACACATAGAAATATATTAGATCACTATGTGGTAAATGAATTATAAACAACAAATTAGGTGCAGTGACTTGCAATGGTCAAGTGGTTAGATCAATCATCATTACTGATCAATACTAGGGTCCACACATTGTTACACAACAAAATAAACTATGCAATCCATGTTTTGTAAGTATACATGTATGTTCCTTTAATGTCAAACCCCTATCGGGGACTTAGACATTTTTTCCTGGGCAGGCTTAGCTGACCTAAGCGATTAACCAATACTAAGCAATGTGTGTGAGGTGAGTTTTTGATTTAATTATGATTTATTTCTTACTAACTAATATTGCATACAATAAAATAAAGAAGATTATGCTTAATTGAGAATGAACATTATTTGCACAGCCTCGTTTTGGAACAAAAATACACAGGCTATTGCTTATGTCACCGGTATACACAGGCTATTGCTTATGTCACCGGTTACCGGTATACCCAGGGTAATGCCTATTGGAAACCTATTTTCCACTTGCCCATACGACGATACCGATCACCAGTTGCTACGGTAAATAAGCTCTCATCAAATCCATTTTTGCTATAACGGATGATCGTCAGATCTTGGAGCAGATTTGTGATATTAATGATGTGGTCACAGTCCATAAACACATTTCCCCACCCACATAATCTGCATGCCGACATGCTGGGGATAATTTTAGAAGCTAAAATCTGAAACATTTCTTGATGCAATCGTGGATATATGAGCAGAAACTTATGTAAACATATTTATGTAATTGATTGCATACACGTTTATTTGTTTATTTGCAAACAGGACAATGAAATTTACCAAGAAGGGACTTCAAAATTATTCACGAGCGGACCCGACATTTCGCAGACAGCGCCGTCTGTCAACAAAGGGGAGGTGACTCCAAAACGAAAAATACGACTTCCGGGTGGGAGTAAAATGAGCTTTCAACAAACTGCTAGAATGGTTTTAGTGCAAGCACATTGTGACAACTGAACTATTTAAATTCAAATTATTGAAATTTATATGACACATTTTATTTATGATAGACAATAATGATTTGTCAAGTCTTATTTTTGAATCCAGCATTTTTATGAATTAAATTTTTTTGGTCAAAATCATGTGATCTTGCTAGTTCATCACTGTTCATTATATGGCGAACTGCTGGATAGAATACTAGAATAGAGATTAGTAAAATGGCCGATTTTCTGGCGGAGAATAATCAATGTGGTCAAAATGCGCTGAGGCTGGCGTCCCGAGGGAATGCAATCATTGCAGAGTTGTTACGACTCTCTGATTTTATACCATCCGTATTCCGGTTGGATTCGCAGCAGGACGCAAAATATGGAGACCTTGTGGCGGATTTTAGCTACTTCAAAAGCTCAGACTACTTTGAAAATAAAATAGAGTCTAAACCGGTAATAATTTATATCCTATTGTACATTGATCACAGTTCATAAATATGTGATGTTCAATCTACCTGAGAATCTAAAAATGAGTTGTGTTCAACCTATTATTATTGCTAATAATACAATGTGAGATAATCATGAACACAATCTGTTGGATAGATTCTCTGATATGTATAATAGTTTACCTGGTTGAACATCACCAAATTACAATGTCGCCATGTGTTAAAAATATGAAGACAACCTGGGTCTCCAACACGCGACCGGTTGAGCTAGATGGGTCACTTGCACATAATGCCTCCCAATGGTGACTGTGACAAAACAACAGAAGGTTGGGCAACAAGTTCTAGCAACACTACTATTTGATTAGTATATTGAGTAACACTCTCGCTTTGTACCAATGCAAACAGGTTTAATCCTAGGGGACAGTAGTAAAGTGAACTTGCTTGAAAGACCATGTCTATTAAGAGACCACTTTTATTAAGAGACCACTTTTTCAGTTCCTGGTTAAATAACAAATTAGTTTGTATTTAGAGACCATTCCTGCTTAGAGGCTGCTTTTTGCCGTTCCCTTCGGCGATCTCTCAATACAAGTTTGACTGTATATGAGATGGTACGGTTGTTGCCAAATCGCACAGGTGGGTTTTCTCTAGGTGCTCCGGTTTCCTTCCACACAAGGTTTGACATATATGGGCTTCCATCTGCGACATCGAGTGACTAATATAAGTTGTTTCACCATTGTAAATAATAAACTTTACACCGGCACCTCATGTACATGTAACTGCTTTTCTGAAAACACTACAACTATTATATCTGTTTAGATTATTTGTTGATTTTCTATGCAGGAACTTCAAGATTTGGATGAAGAGTTCCGGGAAAATCATATCGAGATCCTAACAAGATTTTACCAGGCTTTTTCCAGTGTCCATAAATATGTGACAGACATCAACAGGTAATGAAGGTCAAGACTTACATAGCTGTCTTCTAGTTAGGCAAAAAAAACAACCCTGTGTTTACGGTTTCCCGACCGACCCATTTTTTTAAATCCCCTGACCCTGATTTTTTTAATAAAATTTTGAAGAAAAAGGAACATTCCAAATTTCATTTATTCCCCCTATTTTTCTGTGCCCAAGAGTATGGTAAGAGAAAAATAATAATTAAAAAAAGGGACATCGACTGGCACTATCTTTTGTGTGCATGAAACAGTAAACACAGGTTGGTTTTTTTTGGCCTTAGATATCTTGGTATACAAATGTAAACATACTTTCTGGATGCTTCATAAACTATAGTTTGTGTATGTGATAATTGTTGGCCTTTATGTAAAAGTAAATGTTATTGTTCTGCAAAGTATGGAGGCAGAGTAGGGGCATGAGAGAGTAACTGAGTAATATATGATTAAAGATGATATAAATATTAGTTTGAGAAAAGAAAAAGAAGAATAGAATTAAACTCTGAATGAGCTTTTGAACAAACTCTGCGTTGCCTCCTGAATATACAGTCAAATCTGTGTTAGTGGTCATCTCTATTAAGCAGCCAGTTTCCATATTCCAAATATGTAGTTTTATTATACATTGGACCTCTATTAAGCAGCCACCTGTGCTGAGCAGCCACTTTCTGAGATTCCCTTAACTGGCTGCTTAAGGTTTGATTGTACACTCATTTTTAGATTTGTGTTTGTGTATAACTTGTGCACAAACATTGTAGTGTATTATATCAGTGTATGCAGGGTTTAAGCTGGATGGCGACTTGAGATAAATTACCTCCCTTGCTCCTTGGAACTTCTATGATGCAGTGGATACAATGTCCACCTCGTAAGTAGTGGTGTGTGAGTTTGAATCCCTCCAGAACCACAATGGTACCGTTGTGGTGTGTCCGCCTCCGTAGTCGAGTGGTTAAGGTCGCTGACTTGTATACCACTGTAACCTATCATCACTGATGGTCACGGGTTCGAGCCCCGCTCAGACCGTGTTTCATTTATATGAAAAAGTTGGCAGTTTCTTACGGAGGTTGGTGCACCCAAGTACTGGTTAACCGCTGGAGCCTGCCCAGGAATGGTGTTGTTAGGTAAACTGCCCGCCGGCGATATAGCCCAAAAATGGTGTTGATGCAGGCGTAAAACCCGAAATATAATATAACATAACATAACTGTTGTGGTGTCCTTAGACAGGACAGTTAACCCTTTCAACACCGCATACCTCTAAATAGGCTTACAAAAAGTATAGATCCAGATACCCCACGAGCCGGCTCGTGACGAGCCGTCTCATCAGGATCTGCACTTTTTGCCAGTGATATGACTATTTTTAGACATAATTACCCATTTTGATAAATGAACTTGTCCAAATGTGATTTTCTGATTCATTTATTGGTTTATGAATATCATGGACCAGTCCATGTGAGTTACTTGGTGTTGAAAGGGTTAAATCTACATTGGCTCTTCTCCCACATGATGGATTCTCAAGAATGAGTTATCGAGAGCAATTAAACCAATGTTGTAAGAACCTGTTTCACAATTGAGAGAAATTACCCCCCTTGCTCCATGGAGACTCTATTGTGCAGTGGATACAATGTCCACCTCATAAGTAGTGGTTTGTGAGTTTGAATCCCGCCAGAATAACACTTGTACCATGGTGGTGTCCTTAGGCAAGACACTTAAATCCACATGAATGAGGTCCCGAGAGCATTTAAAGAAGCATTACATCGTAATAAAGGATGTTTTGGGTAACATATATATACTAATGTGTGTGTGTTTACAAAAATCGAAATAGTCGCTCAGAAACGATAAAATTCCAATAAATTTAAACCGTCGTATACGCGAATTTATTTATCAACACACGAAATGTAAACACGCACAGAGCGCATGCGTGAAACAACAGAGGATGTAGAAAACAACGTATATATTTTGAACATGAAAGACTATCTATCTATCTTCCTCTAATGTCGAACCACTCGCGGGGATGTAGAAATGTGCCTAAAGACTTAGCTATCAGAGGTATGAATCAACATATCAAGTAATTTAATTAAAAAAGACAACGTGGGACAAATGGGGTATGCAAACAAGTGCGGACGATGCGTTCCGGTTGTAAACAAGTGCGTGACCGATCGACTCGGAAAGTCCTACTTTCGGTTTCGAGTTTGTTTTATCGCAAAAACTGTTTACCTAATGAACATAAGCATACAAAGTATAATGTTAGAATGTGTAGCAGCATTGCTACCCATACGTAAAAATTGAATTTTTCAAATATCTTTTACTTCATAAGATGTAATGCTGCTTTAACTAATGTTATAATAACTTGTTTCACAATTGAGCTAAAAGAAATTTGAAGAAACCTTGTTTCTCTGACTTCTCATTATTTTTGATTGAGGGAGAAGGTTTTTATATCCTCTCCCTTATTGAATTGTTGTATATAGGAAATATAGTGAGTATTTGGTTGGAGTTCAAACTTCTCCCCGATAAATCAGTACACCATGCAGGATTTGCTATGGGCAAGAGAGTATACATGTCTGAATGTTGGTCACTCTTGTGTTGGTCACTCTTGTGTTGGTCACTCTTGTGTTGGTCACTCTTGTGTAAATACTGTCAAACCTGTCTTCCCTGACTCCCATCGAGAATTGTGTAAATGGATGTTTGTTGACACAGGGTTCCCGCTGTCTGAATGTTTGTCTGCGCCACTTCTGTCATCAATTGTAAAATACTGGAGCCAATTTAAAAACCTTGGAGCCAACTAAGAGCCATATAGTTCACAAATAAATATATGAAGCCATATATTTGACAAAACATGTGCCGAAAAAGAAAAGAAAGAAAGAAAAAATGTTGCGCCAAATATTTTCGCCAATTCACAAAATTTAGTGCCAATATTTGTTTTTTTGTCGCAATTGGCGCCATTGGCGAGTGAGGCGACCTGGGAGGAGCAGGATACACCAGGTCAAGGACAGTGTGCCTAGATTCAATGGGCAGGCTACGGAACCCTAGATCAAGGACAGTGTGCTTAGATTCAATGGATAGAATACAGAACCTTAGATCAAGGACAGTGTGCCTAGATTCAATGGATAGGCTACAGAACCCTAGATCAATGACAGTGTCCATAGATTCAATGGGCAGGCTACGGAACCCTGGCTGTAATGCTGTAGATGTCTCCCTGTCATGAAAGTCTTTATTAAGCTCTACCATGACGTATTTTCTCTTACCTTGCATTTATTGTAGATTTCTCGAAGACCTGAATGAAGGTGTGTACATACAGCAGACCCTGGAGAGTGTGTTACTGAACAATGATGGGAAACAGCTCATGGTAGGCTACTCTTATATTCATGTATTACTCTGTGTGTTACCATGGACACAATTTGTAATCATTAAATGAGCATTCAATCCAGGATACCAATTCCATGGTCAGGAGTGAACAATCCAGGATACAATTTCCATGGTAAGGAGTGAACAATCCAGGATACAATTTCCATGGTCTCGGGTGAACAATTCATGATACCATTTCCATGGTCTCAGGTCATCAATCCGGGATACCATTTCCATGGTCTCAGGTGAACAATCCAGGATACCATTTCCATGGTCTCATGTCAACAATCTGGATCCAATTTCCATGGTCTCAGGTCAACAATCCAGGATACCATTTCCATGGTCTCAGGTAAACAATCCAGGATACCATTTCCACAGTCTCAGGTCAACAATCCAGTATACCATTTCCATGGTCCCAGGTGAACAACCCATGATACCATTTCCATGGTCTCAGGTGAACAATCCAGGATACCATTTCCACAGTCTCAGGTCAACAATCAAGGATACCATTTCCATGGTCTCAGGTGAACAATCCAGGATACCATTTCCATGCCAAACAACCAAACCACCACAGTCTCAGGTCAACAATCAAGGATACCATTTCCATGGTCTCAGGTGAACAATCCAGGATACCATTTCCACAGTCTCAGGTCAACAATCTAGTATACCATTTCCATGGTCCCAGGTGAACAACCCATGATACCATTTCCATGGTCTCAGGTGAACAATCCAGGATACCATTTCCACAGTCTCAGGTCAACAATCAAGGATACCATTTCCATGGTCTCAGGTGAACAATCCAGGATACCATTTCCATGGTCTCAGGTCAACAATCAAGGATACCATTTCCATGGTCTCAGGTGAACAATCCAGGATACCATTTCCACAGTCTCAGGTCAACAATCCAGTATACCATTTCCATGGTCCCAGGTGAACAACCCATGATACCATTTCCATGGTCTCAGGTCAACAATCCAGGATACCATTTCCATGGTCTCAGGTGAACAATCCAGGATACCATTTCCATGGTCTCAGGTCAACAATGAAGGATACCTTTTCCACAGTCTCAGGTGAACAACCCATGATACCATTTCCATGGTCTCAGGTGAACAATCCAGGATACCATTTCCATGGTCTCAGGTGAACAATCCAGGATACCATTTCCATGGTCTCAGGTAAACAATCCAGTATACAATTTCCATGGTCTCAGGTCAACAATCCAGTATTCCATTTCCATGGTCTCTGGTGAACAACCCATGATACCATTTCCACAGTCTCAGGTCAACAAGCAAGGATACCATTTCCATGGTCTCAGGTGAACAATCCAGGATACCATTTCCACGGTCTCAGGTGAACAATCCAGTATACCTTTTCCACAGTCTCAGGTCAACAATCCAGTATACCATTTCCATGGTCTCAGGTGAACAATCCGGCATCCAATTTCCATGGTCTCAGGTCAACAATCCAGGATACCATTTCCATGGTCTCAGGTAAACAATCCAGTATACAATTTCCATGGTCTCAGGTCAATAATCCAGTATTCCATTTCCATGGTCTCTGGTGAACAACCCATGATACCATTTCCATGGTCTCAGGTCAACAATCAAGGATACCATTTCCATGGTCTCAGGTGACCAATCCAGGATACCATTTCCACGGTCTCGGTGAGCAATCAAGGATACCATTTCCATGATCTCAGGTGACCAATCAAGGATACCATTTCCACGGTCTCGGTGAGCAATCCAGGATACCATTTCCACGGTCTCGGTGAGCAATCAAGGATACCATTTCCATGATCTCAGGTGACCAATCCAGGATACCATTTCCACGGTCTCGGTGAGCAATCCAGGATACCATTTCCATGATCTCAGGTGACCAATCAAGGATACCATTTCCACGGTCTCGGTGAGCAATCAATGATACCATTTCCATGGTCTCGGTGAGCAATCAAGGATACCATTTCCATGGTCTCTTGTGAGCAATCCAGTGGTATCAGGTGAACAATCCAGGATACCATTTCCATGGTCTCAGGTGAGCAATCCATGATACCATTTCCATGGTCTCAGGTGAGCAATCCATGATACCATTTCCATGGTCTCAGGTGAGCAATCCAGGATACAATTTCCATGGTCTCTGTGAACAATCCAGGATACAATTTCCATGGTCTCAGGTGAACAATCCAGGATACCATTTCCATGGTCTCGGGTGAACAATCCAGGATACCATTTCCATGGTCTCAGGTCAACAATCAAGGATACCTTTTCCACAGTCTCAGGTGAACAACCCATGATACCATTTCCATGGTCTCAGGTGAACAATCCAGGATACCATTTCCATGGTCTCAGGTGAACAATCCAGGATACCATTTCCATGGTCTCAGGTAAACAATCCAGTATACAATTTCCATGGTCTCAGGTCAACAATCAAGGATACCTTTTCCACAGTCTCAGGTGAACAACCCATGATACCATTTCCATGGTCTCAGGTGAACAATCCAGGATACCATTTCCATGGTCTCAGGTGAACAATCCAGGATACCATTTCAATGGTCTCAGGTCAACAATCCAGTATTCCATTTCCATGGTCTCTGGTGAACAACCCATGATACCATTTCCACAGTCTCAGGTCAACAATCAAGGATACCATTTCCATGGTCTCAGGGGAACAATCCAGGATACTATTTCCATGGTCTCAGGTGAACAATCCAGTATACCTTTTCCACAGTCTCAGGTCAACAATCCAGTATACCATTTCCATGGTCTCAGGTGAACAATCCGGGATCCAATTTCCATGGTCTCAGGTCAACAATCCAGGATACCATTTCCATGGTCTCAGGTAAACAATCCAGTATACAATTTCCATGGTCTCAGGTCAATAATCCAGTATTCCATTTCCATGGTCTCTGGTAAACAACCCATGATACCATTTCCATGGTCTCAGGTCAACAATCAAGGATACCATTTCCATGGTCTCAGGTGACCAATCCAGGATACCATTTCCACGGTCTCGGTGAGCAATCAATGATACCATTTCCATGGTCTCGGTGAGCAATCAAGGATACCATTTCCATGGTCTCTTGTGAGCAATCCAGTGGTATCAGGTGAACAATCCAGGATACCATTTCCATGGTCTCAGGTGAGCAATCCATGATACCATTTCCATGGTCTCAGGTGAGCAATCCATGATACCATTTCCATGGTCTCAGGTGAGCAATCCAGGATACCATTTCCATGGTCTTGTGTGAACAATCCAGGATACAATTTCCATGGTCTCTGTGAACAATCCAGGATACAATTTCCATGGTCTCAGGTGAACAATCCAGGATACCATTTCCATGGTCTCAGGTGAACAATCCAGGATACCATTTCCATGGTCTCAGGTCACCAATCAAGGATACCTTTTCCACAGTCTCAGGTGAACAACCCATGATACCATTTCCATGGTCTCAGGTGAACAATCCAGGATACCATTTCCATGGTCTCAGGTGAACAATCCAGGATACCATTTCCATGGTCTCAGGTAAACAATCCAGTATACAATTTCCATGGTCTCAGGTCAACAATCCAGTATTCAATTTCCATGGTCTCTGGTGAACAACCCATGATACCATTTCCACAGTCTCAGGTCAACAATCAAGGATACCATTTCCATGGTCTCAGGTGAACAATCCAGGATACCATTTCCATGGTCTCAGGTGAACAATCCAGTATACCTTTTCCACAGTCTCAGGTCAACAATCCAGTATACCATTTCCATGGTCTCAGGTCAACAATCCAGGATACCATTTCCATGGTCTCAGATAAACAATCCAGTATACAATTTCCACAGTCTCAGGTCAACAATCCAGTATACCATTTCCATGGTCTCAGGTGAACAATCCAGGATACAATTTCCATGGTCTCAGGTCAACAATCCAGGATACCATTTCCATGGTCTCAGGTAAACAATCCAGTATACAATTTCCATGGTCTCAGGTCAACAATCCAGTATTCCATTTCCATGGTCTCTGGTGAACAACCCATGATACCATTTCCATGGTCTCAGGTCAACAATCCAGGATACCATTTCCACAGTCACAGGTCAACAATCAAGGATACCATTTCCATGGTCTCAGGTCAACAATCCAGGATACCATTTCCATGGTCTCAGGTGAACAATCCAGGATACCATTTCCATGGTCTCAGGTAAACAATCCAGTATACAATTTCCATGGTCTCAGGTCAACAATCCAGTATTCAATTTCCATGGTCTCTGGTGAACAACCCATGATACCATTTCCACAGTCTCAGGTCAACAATCAAGGATACCATTTCCATGGTCTCAGGTGAACAATCCAGGATACCATTTCCATGGTCTCAGGTGAACAATCCAGTATACCTTTTCCACAGTCTCAGGTCAACAACAGTATACCATTTCCATGGTCTCAGGTCAACAATCCAGGATACCATTTCCATGGTCTCAGGTAAACAATCCAGTATACAATTTCCATGGTCTCAGGTCAATAATCCAGTATTCCATTTCCATGGTCTCTGGTGAACAACCCATGATACCATTTCCATGGTCTCAGGTCAACAATCAAGGATACCATTTCCATGGTCTCAGGTGACCAATCCAGGATACCATTTCCACGGTCTCAGGTGACCAATCCAGGATACCATTTCCATGATCTCAGGTGACCAATCCAGGATACCATTTCCATGATCTCAGGTGACCAATCCAGGATACCATTTCCACGGTCTCGGTGAGCAATCAATGATACCATTTCCATGGTCTCGGTGAGCAATCAAGGATACCATTTCCATGGTCTCTTGTGAGCAATCCAGTGGTATCAGGTGAACAATCCAGGATACCATTTCCATGGTCTCAGGTGAGCAATCCATGATACCATTTCCATGGTCTCAGGTGAGCAATCCATGATACCATTTCCATGGTCTCAGGTGAGCAATCCAGGATACCATTTCCATGGTCTTGTGTGAACAATCCAGGATACAATTTCCATGGTCTCATGTCAACAATCTCGGATACAATTTTCATGGTCTCAGGTGAACAATCAAGGATTGGCCAATTCCATGGTCTCAAGTCAACAATCCAGGATACCATTTCCATGGTCTCAGGTTAGCAATCAAGGATTAGCCAATTACATGGTCTCAGGTGAGCAATCCAGGATTGGCCAATTCCAGTGTCTCAGGTGAGCAATCAAGGATACCATTTCTATGGTCTCAGGTCAACAATCCAGGATACCATTTCCATGGTCTCAGGTGAACAATCCAGGATACCATTTCCATGGTCTCAGGTGAACAATCCAGGATACCATTTCCATGGTCTCAGATGAACAATCCAGTATACCTTTTCCACAGTCTCAGGTCAACAATCCAGTATACCATTTCCATGGTCTCAGGTGAACAATCTGGGATCCAATTTCCATGGTCTCAGGTCAACAATCCAGGATACCATTTCCATGGTCTCAGGTAAACAATCCAGTATACAATTTCCATGGTCTCAGGTCAACAATCCAGTATTCAATTTCCATGGTCTCTGGTGAACAACCCATGATACCATTTCCACAGTCTCAGGTCAACAATCAAGGATACCATTTCCATGGTCTCAGGTGAACAATCCAGGATACCATTTCCATGGTCTCAGGTGAACAATCCAGTATACCTTTTCCACAGTCTCAGGTCAACAATCCAGTATACCATTTCCATGGTCTCAGGTCAACAATCCAGGATACCATTTCCATGGTCTCAGGTAAACAATCCAGTATACAATTTCCATGGTCTCAGGTCAATAATCCAGTATTCCATTTCCATGGTCTCTGGTGAACAACCCATGATACCATTTCCATG
This sequence comes from Archivesica marissinica, assembly GCA_014843695.1. Lineage (NCBI taxonomy): Eukaryota > Metazoa > Mollusca > Bivalvia > Venerida > Vesicomyidae > Archivesica > Archivesica marissinica. The sequence continues at coordinate 11,782 of JABXNX010000737.1, forward strand.
GTCTTGTGTGAACAATCCAGGATACAATTTCCATGGTCTCTGTGAACAATCCAGGATACAATTTCCATGGTCTCAGGTGAACAATCCAGGATACCATTTCCATGGTCTCAGGTCACCAATCAAGGATACCTTTTCCACAGTCTCAGGTGAACAACCCATGATACCATTTCCATGGTCTCAGGTGAACAATCCAGGATACCATTTCCATGGTCTCAGGTGAACAATCCAGGATACCATTTCCATGGTCTCAGGTAAACAATCCAGTATACAATTTCCATGGTCTCAGGTCAACAATCCAGTATTCAATTTCCATGGTCTCTGGTGAACAACCCATGATACCATTTCCACAGTCACAGGTCAACAATCAAGGATACCATTTCCATGGTCTCAGGTCAACAATCCAGGATACCATTTCCATGGTCTCAGGTGAACAATCCAGGATACCATTTCCACAGTCTCAGGTCAACAATCAAGGATACCATTTCCATGGTCTCAGGTGAACAACCCATGATACCATTTCCATGGTCTCAGGTGAACAATCCAGGATACCATTTCCACAGTCTCAGGTCAACAATCAAGGATACCATTTCCATGGTCTCAGGTGAACAATCCAGGATACCATTTCCATGGTCTCAGGTCAACAATCAAGGATACCATTTCCATGGTCTCAGGTGAACAATCCAGGATACCATTTCCACAGTCTCAGGTCAACAATCTAGTATACCATTTCCATGGTCCCAGGTGAACAACCCATGATACCATTTCCATGGTCTCAGGTGAACAATCCAGGATACCATTTCCACAGTCTCAGGTCAACAATCAAGGATACCATTTCCATGGTCTCAGGTGAACAATCCAGGATACCATTTCCACAGTCTCAGGTCAACAATCCAGTATACCATTTCCATGGTCCCAGGTGAACAACCCATGATACCATTTCCATGGTCTCAGGTCAACAATCCAGGATACCATTTCCATGGTCTCAGGTGAACAATCCAGGATACCATTTCCATGGTCTCAGGTCAACAATGAAGGATACCTTTTCCACAGTCTCAGGTGAACAACCCATGATACCATTTCCATGGTCTCAGGTGAACAATCCAGGATACCATTTCCATGGTCTCAGGTGAACAATCCAGGATACCATTTCCATGGTCTCAGGTAAACAATCCAGTATACAATTTCCATGGTCTCAGGTCAACAATCCAGTATTCCATTTCCATGGTCTCTGGTGAACAACCCATGATACCATTTCCACAGTCTCAGGTCAACAAGCAAGGATACCATTTCCATGGTCTCAGGTGAACAATCCAGGATACCATTTCCACGGTCTCAGGTGAACAATCCAGTATACCTTTTCCACAGTCTCAGGTCAACAATCCAGTATACCATTTCCATGGTCTCAGGTGAACAATCCGGCATCCAATTTCCATGGTCTCAGGTCAACAATCCAGGATACCATTTCCATGGTCTCAGGTAAACAATCCAGTATACAATTTCCATGGTCTCAGGTCAATAATCCAGTATTCCATTTCCATGGTCTCTGGTGAACAACCCATGATACCATTTCCATGGTCTCAGGTCAACAATCAAGGATACCATTTCCATGGTCTCAGGTGACCAATCCAGGATACCATTTCCACGGTCTCGGTGAGCAATCAAGGATACCATTTCCATGATCTCAGGTGACCAATCAAGGATACCATTTCCACGGTCTCGGTGAGCAATCCAGGATACCATTTCCACGGTCTCGGTGAGCAATCAAGGATACCATTTCCATGATCTCAGGTGACCAATCCAGGATACCATTTCCACGGTCTCGGTGAGCAATCCAGGATACCATTTCCATGATCTCAGGTGACCAATCAAGGATACCATTTCCACGGTCTCGGTGAGCAATCAATGATACCATTTCCATGGTCTCGGTGAGCAATCAAGGATACCATTTCCATGGTCTCTTGTGAGCAATCCAGTGGTATCAGGTGAACAATCCAGGATACCATTTCCATGGTCTCAGGTGAGCAATCCATGATACCATTTCCATGGTCTCAGGTGAGCAATCCATGATACCATTTCCATGGTCTCAGGTGAGCAATCCAGGATACAATTTCCATGGTCTCTGTGAACAATCCAGGATACAATTTCCATGGTCTCAGGTGAACAATCCAGGATACCATTTCCATGGTCTCGGGTGAACAATCCAGGATACCATTTCCATGGTCTCAGGTCAACAATCAAGGATACCTTTTCCACAGTCTCAGGTGAACAACCCATGATACCATTTCCATGGTCTCAGGTGAACAATCCAGGATACCATTTCCATGGTCTCAGGTGAACAATCCAGGATACCATTTCCATGGTCTCAGGTAAACAATCCAGTATACAATTTCCATGGTCTCAGGTCAACAATCAAGGATACCTTTTCCACAGTCTCAGGTGAACAACCCATGATACCATTTCCATGGTCTCAGGTGAACAATCCAGGATACCATTTCCATGGTCTCAGGTGAACAATCCAGGATACCATTTCAATGGTCTCAGGTCAACAATCCAGTATTCCATTTCCATGGTCTCTGGTGAACAACCCATGATACCATTTCCACAGTCTCAGGTCAACAATCAAGGATACCATTTCCATGGTCTCAGGTGAACAATCCAGGATACTATTTCCATGGTCTCAGGTGAACAATCCAGTATACCTTTTCCACAGTCTCAGGTCAACAATCCAGTATACCATTTCCATGGTCTCAGGTGAACAATCCGGGATCCAATTTCCATGGTCTCAGGTCAACAATCCAGGATACCATTTCCATGGTCTCAGGTAAACAATCCAGTATACAATTTCCATGGTCTCAGGTCAATAATCCAGTATTCCATTTCCATGGTCTCTGGTAAACAACC
>JABXNX010000738.1:0-14677 GCA_014843695.1 Archivesica marissinica
GGCTGGACAGATTGCCCAATCGAGCTTTAATGCTCGATTGGGCTTTTATTGCCCAATCGAGCTTACTTTTGACAATAGAAGCCGACAATTTTGTCTCATAACCGCATAACGAGTCATGTGCGAATTTTGAAAATGATAAACACCGTTCATTTTACAGGCCATGGACATATACAATAGAAAATATGTAAACAATGCATTTATATTATGCGCATGCTTTGCTTAAAATTACCCTTTTTTCTTAATTAGCTATAATAACTGGTCAAAATGCAGATATTTTCGACATTTCTGCACAGATTGGCACACTTTTTCGTCTCGACCGCCATCTTGGAATGTTGGGTGTGATAAGATGCAGACGAATTATTAACAATGTATATATCGTCAGCATCCTTTTGTTTTAAGAAATTGATATAGATGTGTTCAAAATAATTGACCTGTATATTTTTACGATATTATACGCTACAAATGAATGCACATCTGCATGTATAAACTAATTTATGAATAATAGAGAGTATTTATAACTGTATATAACACGTGGTAAACCGGTTTTATGTGTCAGAAGAACACGCTACACAAGATATCACTACCGATACCTCACCCGTGACAGATACGCTATGCCTGTAAGTTAATTTTTTATTTACAGTTGTCATCTCCAATATGCTGTGTCTGTTATTCTTACTCGCTGTCGCTGTCGCTGTCCCCTGTGTCTGCAAAATAAAAGGCACATATTGTTGCATGATAGAAGGCATTGCGGGAACTGCATACTGGTTTAACCGTTACTACTCAACATTCTACATGACAATATCACTGTACGGCATGGGTCTGTGTGCAGTCTTTGAAAAGTGCCGATATTTGAGAACTTGATACTTAGTGTTATTTTCAGATTGACTGTTTCATGGGTTACACTTTTATCAATAATAATACTGTTATTTCACAGAAAAACCCAGGTAACAATGTTAGAGGGCAGAAGTGTAGGGCAAATGTACACCATACCGGAAAACAGTCGGATGAGTACGTGACCGATACGAAGAAAAGGCGAGAAACGAAATGTAAACGACTGGCTACCGTAAAAAAGAGTGTCAGTATTTACCTGTTTCTTCATCATCTGTATTTGAAGCATCTTGAATAGCTGTTGTTACCTCTCTGTAGAACTGAAGTAGTGCATCTTTGGTTCCAACTGCATTAATATACGTATTGCAGAATGTCAGATGCGTTTTTAATAAGCAGACTGAATTATTTTCTTTCATTGCAATGTTATGTTTGAAAATATTTATTTTACATTTACTTATTTCAAAATAAACATTAAATATAATTAAAATATTATGCAGTTACAGAGTCTGAGCAGCAAGACGGGGATGGAAATGCTGCTGCAATGGAAAGATGGCAATGAAGAGATAGTGCACACATTCAAAACTGAAAACTGCAATATTGCTGGTAAAAATCATAACTTTATTTTCTAATAACATATTATTACTGTTCTAATTCGTATTGGAGATATATTATTATATTTCAGAATCATAGAGATTTTATTTATATATAATACAGGTCCTGAAACTACTGTACAGGTGGTAGACAACGAGGTGGACCCTGACAAGACCACACATGAGGTATATCCTGATCCTCCCGCTGTATGTACCAGTACTGATGAGGTTGGTATATGCCAAATTTGTAAGAGCAGCCACGTTGGCAAACAAAAAAAATGCAAATGGATAGCATGTATCTTTAAAAAATGTGAATGGTGGGTACACGCCTTATGCGTTGGTTTAACTGGGGACAATGACGAATTATCTGCCATAAAATATATGTGCCCAGAGCATGTAAAAACTGATTAATAAAAAGAATTAAAAAAATTGGATGTACTCGTTTCGTTTTCAACATTTTGAAATAACATATTAAAGGGAGATATCCATAGTTTGCGACTTAAACTTCAAAAAGCATTCACAATAGGAAGTAGAACAATCTTCTTTGGGGTGTAGATAGTTATATAGACAACATTAAGTATGGATATTCCCCTTTAATATGTAACTAATTCTGACCTTTTATTTTCCCCCACTGCCTTTCCAGAGTTAACGCCTCTTCTGCATTACCGAGAGCAGCTATTTCAGTGATGGAATTGGTTATCAGGTCTGATATCTGGGCTTTAGTGTGGTTGCGTATATCATGAAACTTGTCTCTGTCGTCGACTGTTGTAAAGATCGGTGTTAGTTTTATGACCTTTCCTGGCTGATGTCCCCTGTGTATAGTTTCCAGGTAGGTTTGAAAATTTTCGCAACACTGTCTTTCAAATCCTATAAGGCCCCTGTCTAGGACTACGCCACTAATTGAGGTGTGTGGTCTATAAGTAAATACAATATAAGTTGACATTTCGCTTATAACTATCGGTATCATTACACTTGTTAATTTTACAAAGTGTAAATGTACTTTATTAACAAACACGTTGTAAAAGTTCATTACCCTTATTATAATTATCATCGTTTTCAATTCCAAAAATAAAAATTATGAAATATGTTTAACTAAGTATACATGTATTACTTATATACATATAAATATTTCGTTTTATAACATTGCAAGTAAGTTCATACTTATTAATGTTTTCGGAATTGTCAAGATATGTGCTTTTCCGGAGTTTCACTCTCCACTGAAAAACTTCCAATGACAGGTCTCTTTGGTAAAGGGTCGGTTTTTTCCTTCCTATGCCAAGCTCAGTGAAGTTTTTCTCTAATCTATAGGTTAATGATAGTATAAAATATAATTATTAGAAAACGTATTTGTAATCTTTCATATATATATAGTTAACATATTAAATTAGAATACAATGTAATGTATTAATAAAAATCATATCTTTGAATATTAATCAATAGCACAACTTTTAATTACGATTTAAGTAAATATATATTTCCATGTGAAAGTTTCATATACGGTCCGGAGTTCGAGCCCCACTGCAGCCGTTACGATTGTACCCTTAGGCAAGGCATTTAAATTCCACGTTGCCTCTTCTCTCTTCCTCGTGTCGATGGATTCCATCAGGAATGAGGTCTCGAGAGTGATTGATATAAGTTGAAACAACTTGTTTCGCAATCGAGCTAAAATAAATGTGTATAAACTATATAATTATATGTGTTATATGGACTAACCCGTTCCATTTTATCAACATTTCGACAAACTTCCTTCCAGTGCTTTTCAGACGGAACTCCTGGAGGCAGCCACCGTTTAGTACGAGCATTTATGGCCTCCAAGATAAAATCGCCACCTTCACCTTTGCTCGAGTCACCGGTAACTGTAAATGATTCTGTCTCGCGTAAGAATTTCAACACATCCGGTGGTGCTAGTGCTCTCATTTTCAGGTCCGAATATGTCAGAAACTGGTAATTTGGCATGTTTAGTCCGAAAAATATTTTCATTATTTTATTTCGGCCGGATTCGATGAATTTATAATTACCTCGGCGTATGCCACATCTAAACACAAATAGGGCTAGTACATAATTTAAAATTATATCTGCCATGAACCTATAATTTGGTGATTTCGACTCTTGTATATAGCAATAAAAGTCCGCCACACCAGGTTTGGATTTTCTATCATAGCATCCGTTAATATATGTTTTTAGCAGCTCATCTAAAGTGCCTTGAAACAGAGTCATCATCAAAGACCAAGACTTATGATGATCCGAACATTTCCGAGCTGCTAATAATGCTCTTGATGACCGAAAGCCATTTAGTTTGGCCAATTCCTCCAATACAACGTCCCACAAAAGTCTAAACATTGCCTTGATGGCGTTCATTTCAATATGGCCATTACCTGGAACCAATAAAATGTTTTTCAGTTCTTCATGTTTTGGGATTAATTTTTGACCTAGTGTATATGGTAGCCCATCACAGCCTATAACGATCCACTGCTTTAGTTCATTACTTTGTTGTTGTATGTGCTAAAAATAAAAATGTTTTATTATTGCTTTGTTCAGCTAAATATGAGTTTCTGATGATGCGATATGTACTATTTAGTTCTTGATAGTTGTGTGAAGTTAATATATAATATGATTGTATATAAAACATTATATATGGACACTTTGTAATTCACAATAATATAACAGAAATAATGTTTTAACGACATGTATTTGTTTTTTAATTTAACACAAGTAATAAGGCAGATACATTCGTGATAGCGCTGTGGATGCGCGTTCGCTTCAGGTGCGAAAGGTCCGGAGTTCGAGCCCCACTGGAGCCGTTACGATTGTGCCCTTAGGCAAGGCATTTAAATTCCACGTTGCCTCTTCTCTCTCCCTCGTGGCGATGGATTCCATCAGGAATGAGGTCTCGAGAGTGATTTATATAAGTTTAAATAACTTGTTTCGCAATCGAGCTAAAATAAATTTATAAACTAAGGCAGATACATGATAAAAGTAAAATAATAATGCAAGAATACTCAACTAACCGTAAGAACTTTTGATACTGAATCAAAGGAGCATGGGTTCAACATAGACGGCTCGCCGACAGTAACAGTTGGTGTATTATCTCCATGCTCACTTCTTACCCATGAGTACGGGTCGTTTGTTGATCGTGTCAAATTTGGATGTGTAGTATCTGAAATGTTTAACATATGTTATTAAACACTTAATAAATATATAAAATGTATGTACCAGACATGCAGAATAAAATTATGTTAATATTAACACATGAACAATAGTTATTCTTACTTTAGCAATATAATAGTTGTTGTGTTATATAATAATTAATGTGTTCATGCTGTCCGATTAGCGCAGTGGTTAGCGCACTCGCTTATCACCAATGCAACCCGGGTTCCATCCTCGGATCGGGAAGTATGCGAGATGGTTCGATGGTGGCCAGATCAGACAGGTGTAAAATAAATAAAGTTTAAACTTTCATTTGTTCACTGTGAACATTATAGTTATAGTATATTTTATTTTCCAATTATTTACAGCAATAAATCACAATACAAAATAAAGGATGAGAATGAAATACTAACTTAATATAATTAGTCTTATAGAATTCTACTCATGATTACCTTTAATGTGTTTATCAACGTCATCAATCAATTTTCCATTTACCACTTCCTGTTCGCATTCGACAAGGGCTAGTCTGTTGGCAACAAATTGGTTTCTTATGTTGTCAAATATGGAATCAGAAGATTGTACTATTTTACTAACAGTTTCTTTGATATTTGCATTTGTGGTATTGTACAGCCATGATCTTGGTGATAATTGTTGCATCACTTGTAGATGTGAAGGTGATGACGGCTGTATATGCGCAAGTGTTGTTATGACACTTGCCTTAGATTTATAACTGTACGTTATTCGCCAGTTACTTGCCACTACTTGGTTGTTGTCAAAGAATGTTACAGTGTCGGCCTCATTTACTGGTTTTTCAACTGGTGAAATGGAATGCATGTTCAGCCAATTTTTTAAACATGAATAACTACCAGCTGGCGAATAGGTGCAGTTTAAACGAGCTAGTTGACTGCTTCCGCTAATATAATAGGTTAACAGGTTTTTAAAGAACGGGATTGGAGTCACCAAATTCAAAACCCTAGCTTTGTACACCGATTCCACAGACCCCATTATGCACAGATTTTTTTTTACATTATCAAAATTGTGCGCATGCCATTAAAAACTTTACAACTACATTGTTTCGCTGGCTTAGCCACTGCTTTACACTAAAGCTATCCTCAAAAGTACATGCCTTGTAATCGTCACATATGTTATTAGTGTCCTTGACAATCGATTCAGAGACATTTTTACCAATGGCTGAAACTAAATTTATAAGTATTTCATTTGATATTTCCCCCTTTTCAATCTTCTCTATTAAATCCCCATATTCCTCCATCTTTAAACGTTTATTTGAGTTCATTTGAATAATGTTTTCAGCATGTCCACTGCAGGCTTCACATACTGCAAGGGCATGTTTAGGTAGTAGCCCTTCACGCTTCATGTAATCTATGATAACTACTTTTATTTTTTTACTAGAAATCCTTACAACTTTAGGACTTTCTCCCTTCGCTAGTGTAGCGTGTTCCACACAGTAGCACGACGGGCCTTTCTGTAACAAAAGATGTTATAATGTCTACACACATGAAGTAGGATTTAGCTTTCTTCCGAGGTTCAAATACACGGCCACCAATAACTATTCTTTATGGACTTTAGTAGTGTGGCATTACCAGATTACATAGTGGTTGATCTGGACCAGGGACTGCACTATCGAACCAACTAGCTACTTATATATCACTAATAGACAACAACCATATTGCCCGAAAATACAAATACACGCATTAACTGCTTAATATCGTCGGCTAAATTGACGAAAGGAAACCATTTAAACAGTTAAAAAACAAATTAAAAACAACATTGCAAAATGTACATACCTTAGATGCCATATTGAGTGTGCTATCTGTACAACTGATGATTTGGAATGACAACGAACTCTTTTTATGATGGCGGAAATATCAGCTTCGCACGACATTCACGATTCTTTGGTAGGTATTGCAAGTTACAATTGGCCACGTGGCGTATTGTTAGTGTTCATTGAACTGTCTGTTTTGCAGGGGTGTACCCAGGATTGTCTGAGGGGGGGTGCCGTCATTGGCTGGCCGAGCTAAAACAGCGTGGATGTACACATTATACTAGAAATGACCAGTTAAACTTGGTGTCATGTGCCTTCAACTCCTCTAGAGCTTTCTTGAAGTTAGTGAGTGGTCTGCTCACAAACACACCCAGGTCTATACCTCACGACCAACACCAAACAGTATACAATGTAGGCAGAAACCTCCCATCAGCTTGCACACTATACTCCCACCAGCCTAAGTAGAAGGCCTTTGCAAAAACTTGAACATGGAAGACTGTCACAGAGCCATGGTGGTGGCTAGTGTGACTTGAACTGAAATTGACTCTCATATTTATAGTGCCTTGTCAACGCCCAATTCGGCCCCCCCCCTGGGTACGACCCTGCTTTTAGAGGTCGTATTAATATGCATAAGGCACATAAAACGGGCTTTTTCTCCTATCACGTGTAGCGTGTTCTTCTGACACATAAAACCGGTTTACCACGTGTTATATACAGTTATAAATACTCTCTATTATTCATAAATTAGTTTATACATGCAGATGTGCATTCATTTGTAGCGTATAATATCGTAAAAATATACAGGTCAATTATTTTGAACACATCTATATCGATTTCTTAAAACAAAAGGATGCTGACGATATATACATTGTTAATAATTCGTCTGCATCTTATCACACCCAACATTCCAAGATGGCGGTCGAGACGAAAAAGTGTGCCAATCTGTGCAGAAATGTCGAAAATATCTGCATTTTGACCAGTTATTATAGCTAATTAAGAAAAAAGGGTAATTTTAAGCAAAGCATGCGCATAATATAAATGCATTGTTTACATATTTTCTATTGTATATGTCCATAGGCCTGTAAAATGAACGGTGTTTATCATTTTCAAAATTCGCACATGACTCGTTATGCGGTTATGAGACAAAATTGTCGGCTTCTATTGTCAAAAGTAAGCTCGATTGGGCAATAAAAGCCCAATCGAGCATTAAAGCTCGATTGGGCAATCTGTCCAGCCTGTTTTATAGTGACTCGGGTCACCACTCAACAGACTATCGGGATCTTAAGATCCATCCAACCATCTTGATTGCTGTGTATTCATCAATTATGTATCATCTTGTAAATCCATCATTTTGTATGTATATAAACTTGTAAATATTGTATTGAGTTGTTGATGAGTTCTGGTTGGCTATTGTCGTAACGATTCCGTCGGTCCATCCTGTTACAATGGTGTCAGAAGTGGGGTGGTCGACTGAAACGCAATAGTTAATTGGAACGCATTGACACTCGTACCACCAGAACGTGGAAATTGTTTTATTGTATTTATAGTTGAATTAATTTTCTTTCCAGTGGCTACTGTTTGTTAAATTTTTTCCGATAAGACTACTTACCTTAGTAAATAGATGACCAATCCAACGGGGTTGTATCACAGAACCTGGGGCGAGTCCGTTCATTGCATTAGGCGTCGTCACTTTATGATGAAGTCATCTTGAAATTACTCTGAGAGTGACCGCCCTCATTTTCCACCGGGAAAAGAGAATAATATCTCCACCGTGTCTGTGCTTCGTCTGACTGCTCAGTCATTTACCAATATTAGGGTTGTTTATACTGTCTATGTCTTACAGTATTGTGAAGTTGCCAAACATTATTTTGTATAAGCAATATGTGCTTATGTTGAACATATTCTTAGACTATTGTATGCTTAGTGTTAGTGTCATATTTTACAAAGTGGTTCTAAATGGGTGATTAGAATTTTTTTTTGATACTCAAAATGTTGGTTGTCTCAATCGTAAAGCAAGGTTTACCATTAACCAAACGATAGGTTTAGTCGATTGTTATAGCCTACTGTCTACGGTTCACTGGTTACTATAGTGTATTAAATTCGTTGGACACTTGATAGAATAGTGCATAACGTAATGAGTATTTTAGTAATGTGATGTGGTGTATTGTATAACATATACGGTCTGTTATTATAGTCGTTGTGTATAGGGGTTATTGGTCATACCCTATACTGTAGTCTAGAGGAGGCTAGTATTATCTCGTGTGTATTACCTCGTGTGTATTACATTAGTGTAGTGTTGTGTTCAGAGTACTGTATAGTGTTATATATGGTTGAGACAGAGGGTAACTATTTCGACATGACGAGTGTAGTTGAATTAACGAAAACCGGTCAGGAGTTAGGTTATGAAGGCCAGGAGTTGAGAGACTTTGCTAAGGCAGAGCAGGCTAGGGAACGTGAGGATAGGCACTATAAGGTAGCAGCTGAGAAGGATAGAATGGATTTAGCAATAAGATTAGAGCAAGATAAGGTAGCAGCAGAGAAAGAGCAGTTCGAACATGAAGTTAGGTTAGAAAGGGAAAAGTTAGAAGTTAAACTGGAGATCGAGGCTAAGAGAGGCAGACAGAACGTAGAGATAGAGAAAGCTAAGTTAGCAGTTGCTCGACAGTTTGAAAGAGAAAAGGAGGCATTTGAAGCTGATAAGTTAGAGACAGAATATAAGAGGAAGTTGGACTTTGATAAGATAAGCTCGAAAACTGGAGGGAAAGTAAAAGTAAAGATGTCGCCTTTTGATGAAAAGATAGATTATATGGATGCGTATTTAAACGTGTATGAAACATATGCTAGCGCACAAAATTGGGAAAAAGAGATATGGTCTCTGAATTTACCGTTTCTTCTTAAAGGTACTGCCCGAGAAGTTGTTGATGGGCTTCCTTTAGAGGATCGTCAGGACTATGAAAAACTAAAAGATGCTTTGCTACGTCAGTTTGAACTCACTGACGATGGGTATAAAAAGAAATTCACAACTGAAAGGTCCCGTGATAATGAGACATTTGTAATGTATCTGGCTAGAATTTCGAGATATCTAGATGGGTGGCTTAGGTTGAGTAAAGTAGAAAGAACGTATGAAGGGTTGGTAGACTTTATGATAAGGGATCTGTTCTTAGATATCTGTACAAGGGAACTGTACCAGAATTTGAGTAGCAAGAGATTAGTTAATGCTAGAGAGGTAGCAGAAGAAGCAGATTTATTTGCAAAAACCCGTGGTGGTCCTAAGAGTGTGGTAACTCGAACAAATAGGGAACGAAACAGTAAACCATATGTACCCCCTCATAGACAAAATCTTAATACGAGTAATCACGTTGTGGCAAATCCAAATAGAGCGAGTATGGGTAGTTTCAACCGTGGTAGAGGTTTTCAGCCGCCTGGTATTCTTAAATGTTCAAAGTGCGGACGGTTAGGTCATAGTACGTTTTATTGTAGAACTAGACCAAGTAATAGTGTTAGTGCAGCTACATATATCCCGCAGAGTTGTGAGGATAGAAATAGAGATTGGAACTCGGGTGTTAGACGCCGAGGTCGATCTATTGATCGAAATCAGAGTAGAGGTAGAGGAAGGTATAATGACAGAGATAAGAGTCAATCCCATAGGTCGGACAGTGGAAATAGTGTGATAGACCTTAGTGATGGTGAAGAGCTGGGTGTTTTAAGTCTAAATACATGTCCTACAGTCGCAGGTACTTGTAATGGTAGAGACATCATAGCAATGAGAGATACAGGGTGTACGTGTGTAATTGTACGACGGGATTTGGTAGAAGTAGATAAGTTCTTAACGAAATCTCGCAGATGTAAGTACATTGATGGAAGCGAACATAGATTAGAGGTAGCGTTAGTAGACATTGATTGTCCCTATTTCAAAGGTACATTGGAAGCCTTATGTGTTGACAATCCTACCAATGATGTGATTATTGGCAATGTAGAGGGTGCTGTAGAATTGAAGTTGGATAGTTTAGCTTCAGCGGTAGAAACAAGGTTACCGACTAGAACTACGAAGCAACCAAAACTTAAAGTCCCCTCCCAAATCTTAGACATTTCCAAGGAAGAATTTCTGGAAAAACAACAGACGGATAGTTCTTTAGATGTATGTAGAAAGAAAGCTGAAGAAGGTACTGTCGAGAGCTGTAGAGGTACGGGACAAGTTAAGTTTGAAGTTAGAAAGCAACTAATGTATATAGCGTTTACGGCTGAGAATGGGGATCAGGTTAGACTACTCTTAGTACCAAAATGTCTTAGGGAGACTGTGTTGAAGGTGGCACATGATTCCTTAATGGCAGGTCATTTAGGAGTGAGGAAAACCGGTGATAGAGTATTAGGAGAGTTTTATTGGCCAGGAATAAGTTCCGATGTAAAGAGGTACTGTCGCTCATGTGATATATGTCAACGGACGATAGCTAAGGGTAGAGTCAGTAAAGTACCATTAGGAAAAATGCCGTTGATTGATACTCCGTTTAAGAGTTGCGGTTGACCTTGTCGGACCGATCGAACCTATGACTGATAGGAAAAACCGGTATATTTTAACCCTGGTAGACTACGCTACTCGATATCCGGAAGCCATAGCGTTACAGAGTATTGAAACGGAACGAGTAGCGGAAGCATTAGTAGATATGTATAGTCGCTTAGGAGTTCCTGAAGAAATGCTAACCGATCGCGGATCGCAGTTTACATCTGGGCTTATGGCGGAAGTAAGTAGATTACTGTCATTAAGACAGTTGACTACACAACTCCGTATCACCCCATGTGTAACGGATTAGTGGAACGGTTTAATGGTAGTTTGAAACAGATGCTCAAACGTATGTGTAGTGAGAGACCTAGAGATTGGGATAAATATTTAAATGCGATGTTTGCGTATCGAGATGTCCCGCAGGAGAGCTTGGGGTTTTCGTCCTTTGCTCTGCTGTATGGTCGAACCATTAGGGGACCGATAACAATTTTGAAGGAATTATGGGCTGGTAAGACGGACCATGAGGTGAAAACAACTTACCAGTATGTAATGGACTTAAGGAGAAACTAGAAGATACGTGTAAGTTAGCTCAAGAACAGTTAGCAAAAAGCAGTACTAGATACCGAAAGTATTATGATAAAAAGGCTAGAGATAGAACGTTCAAAATGGGTAGTAGAGTACTAGTGTTGTTGCCTACAAACCGTAACAAGTTGTTGTTACATTGGAAAGGCCCATATAGAGTGACAGAGGTCGTTAACAAGTTAGATTACAGGATAGAGATAGAGGGTAAAGTAAAAACGTTTCATGCAAATATGCTGAAACAGTATTGTGAGAGAAACACTGAAACAGATGTAGGTGTATTGGATAAGGTTAGTGCCGCTGCAATTGTAGAAGACTATCAGGAAGGATATGATACATAGAGTAGAGGAATCGAAGTATGACGATTCTAGTAGAGGTGTCGGTGAGATACTGTTATGTCCGGTAAAAGTAGGAACCGAAACATATCGGGATGTGGAGGTTAGTCCGGAATTATCACGAGAGAGTAAACAAGAGATAGGAGAATTAGTGAGGGAATTCTCGGATGTCTTTACAGATATTCCGGGGACGACTCATTTAGTTGAACACGACATACAGTTGTCAACTACCGGACCACTCCGAATAAAGGGGTATCCTATTCCATTTCACTCACAGCCAGTAGTGAAGGAGGAAGTAGAGAAAATGCTTGAGTTAGGAGTAATCGAACCATCAAATGCTCAGTTTGCTTCTCCCATTGTCATTATAAGGAAAAAGGATAACGGTATCCGGTTTTGTATTGATTTTCGCAAGTTAAATAGAGTTACAGTATTCGATGCTGAACCAATGCCAAATATGGAAGATATGTTTGCGAGACTTATCTAAATATCGATATTTCTCCAAAATCGATTTGAGTAAAGGTTACTGGCAGGTCCCACTAGCTGAACATGCAAAACCCATGACTGCTTTTGAAACGTCCCAGGGATTATTTCAATTCCGGAAAATGCCGTTCGGATTAGTTAATGCCCCTGCAACCTTCTGTAGACTGATGAGAAAGGTCTTAAAGGACCTGGATCACTCCGATAGCTTTATAGATGATATCTTGGTGTCGACGGTAACCTGGCCAGAGCATGTCGTTGCGCTGGGAGAGTTGTTTACCAATCTTAGGGAACCTAAGCTTACGGCTAGACCTAAGTGTATCATAGGGTTTCAGAAGTTAGAATGCTTGGGACACTGGATAGGAGAGTTCCAAACCCTGGAACCTGTATTGAGTAAGGTAAAGGCGATCCAAAGTGCCGACCGCCCCAAGACTAAGGCAATCCGCTCATTTTTAGGTGTAGTTGGCTTCTACAGACAGTTTATCCCGAATTGTTCGGCTATAGCAGTGCCACTTACAGACTTGACTAAAGTGTCAGCCAAATCATGTAGAGTGGGGAGAAAGTCGAGAGAAGGCTTTCCAGTCTTTAAAGACTAGTTTGACGGGACCGCCTATTCTGAAATTACCAGATTTAGATAAGATATTTATTAGAGTAGATGCGTCAGATGTAGGTTGAGGAGCAGTATTACTCCAAGAGCAGGAGGGAGAGAAATTGCCTGTAGCATATGCTAGTCGGAAATTGCTACCAAGAGAGCAAAATTACTCTGTGATAGAAAAGGAGTGTTTAGCAATAGTGTGGGCAGTGTCTAAATTTCACCGGTATCTGTTCGGAAAGGAGTTTAATTTAGAAACAGACCATCAACCATTGACTTACCTGAACAAAGCCAGGCTAAGCAATTCTAGATTGATGAGGTGGGCATTAGCGTTACAGCCATATAGAATGAGAATCAAAGCAATTCCAGGTAGAGAAAATGTGGGAGCAGATTATTTGAGTAGAATAGATGACTAGTATAAGGTGATTTTAGTAGGTGTATTATATAGTGAACAGACAGTGTGAACTTTGTGTTTTCAAGAAAATGATACATTTTCTTATTTAGGTGGGACGTGTTGTCACAAAGTTGAGGCACGGGCCTCTATTTGCATTGAGTTATATAGTACCAAATATAAATTGTTTATGGGAACTTTTGCATTTGTCGAATTATTTGTTTTAATGCAATCTTTTAATCGACATTCAATACCGTGAATAACCATGCAAAAATAAACTCGTTTGGTGCAAAATCAACAAAGTTAGTATTTTGTCATTAGGTTTTAAAGACCGATTTATCGAGTATACACTACCCAGGGCCTCGGTACAGATTAGCTGGTCAAACATGTCGCGTGATGAAAATCACGGACAAATCATGGTTTTCGCATTTGTGTTTCCATAAAGCCTAGTGTGTAATACGAAACATTGCACACCACAGTTACCTCTAGAGAGAGAGAGGGATATTGTTTTATTTAATTGTTACTTGGATATTCAAGGTACGTTTATGTCTATTATGTTGATTTAGACAGGCTTGTAACTTACAGTAAAAACGATTGTATATGTGGCAAGTTTAACTATTACGGCAATTAAATGGTTAAAATGTTATAACGAATTAACTAGGGGTCGGTTCAAGAGGATTTTGTCATAACTTGATTATGTTTGTACATAGAATGTAGACTGGTCAGTCCAGCCTGACTATACCTATACCTGGTGTATGAGGTACGTAGTGGAAAGAAACCACCAGAGTTACGGTTCTTTCATGGTTCTTTTAATTATTAACTTGACGAGACAGGAGTCATTGTCCCTAGTCTATGAGTGATGTATTATTCGTCCATATTATATAAGTAGATTGCACTTGCCGATTGTGGTGAGCCATAGGGTTGTCCATGTGTTATATATCTATATTGTAGTTCCTACCCCGACGTATATTCTCGGGAGTGGAGATTGTTGTTTTACCGGATGCCAGTGCTTCCCGGATCGGTCTTTTGTGCGGGACCAGTATGCAGTGCCCGACCAGGCCGGAGTAGAACCCCTTTAGGTGTGTCGCCGCAACCCTCACCACGTTGTTCTTGGTATAACTGGAGTACGCTCAGCGAAACCAACACCACCGGGAGCCAAAACGGGAACAACGCGGTCAGGATTGGGCAATAAAGGGACGTAGTACTCAAAAGTATATTTTGTACTCAGTTTTTATTAAGTAACCTTGAAGTACCACTCCAGTCATATTTAATGGAGTCATTTTGTTTATTGTTGTGTGTAACTCCATTAGTGGTGTAAAATGGAACAGTGTCATTGGTCAGTGGTCTAAACTATAGACGCAGTGTGAATCTCAGACAGTTGTAATAGTTGTGTCAGAAGACATACTCAACCGTGTATAAACTCTCTGATATATCGGCAGAGAAATCCGAACTTTTAC
>JABXNX010000739.1:0-14675 GCA_014843695.1 Archivesica marissinica
TATACATGGTATAGGCGGACTCCAAACACTACCGTATACATGGTATATGCGGACTCCAAACACTACCGTATACATGGTATATGCGGGCTCCAAACACTACATTATACATGGTATATGCGGATTCCAAACACTACCGTATACATGGTATATGCGGACTCCAAACACTACCGTATACATGGTATATGCGGGCTCCAAACACTACCGTATACATGGTATATGCGGACTCCAAACACTACCGTATACATGGTATATGCGGGCACAATCATGCGCTTTCTCACTGCTCCCAAACATTCTGACCTTGGAATGGACGGGATTGAATATCACAGACATAGAGTGAACTACTCACTAGAACAGACATAGAGTGAACTACTCACTAGAACAGACATAGAGTGAACTACTCACTAGAACAGACATAGAGTGAACTACTCACTAGAACAGACATAGAGTGAACTACTCACTAGAACAGACATAGAGTGAACTACTCACTAGAACAGACATAGAGTGAACTACTCACTAGAACAGACATAGAGTGAACTACTCACTAGAACAGACATAGAGTGAACTACTCACTAGAACAGACATAGAGTGAACTACTCACTAGAACAGACATATAGTGAACTACTCACTAGAACAGACATAGAGTGAACTACTCACTAGAACAGACATAGATAATAGGTAGAAATGTGTGTCTGTCAGACACAATATACACCAGTCAAACATGGATCCTTTTCTCATAAACCAACAACAACATAACATGTAATTAACATAATTAACAACATTTCTGTCTTATTTATAATTGCTAGACATCTTGTGAATGAATCTGTTTATTTGCCAGTGTTTGTATGATATGGTGGTAAATGTATTAGCACAGACATGGTGGTAAATGTATTAGCACAGACATGGTGGTAAATGTATTAGCACATACATGGTGGTAAATGTATTAGCACAGACATGGTGGTAAATGTATTAGCAGAGACATGGTGGTAAATGGTGGTAAATGTATTAGCAGAGACATGGTGGTAAATGTATTAGCACAGACATTAAGTATACCCAGCTTACATGTGGCTACTAATGAGTACTAGCAATTATATAATACGGGTATCTGTTGATTGTTCTTGCGCATAACAGCTCAGATAGCATACTTCTCATACAGTACCATATGCTGGTGATGGCATTGGTAAAAGTAGTTCTGGTAATTCGCATTTTAGCGAAAATAGTACAATTTTTGAAGCAGTAGATAATTGTAAGAAGGGAAAGGCATGTGGTATTGATGACATTCCCAGTGAGGTATTGATGACATTCCCAGTGAGGTATTGATGACATTCCCAGTGAGGTATTGATGACATTCCCAGTGAGGTATTGATGACATTCCAGTGTGGTATTGATGACATTCCCAGTGAGGTATTGATGACATTCCCAGTGAGGTATTGATGACATTCCCAGTGAGGTATTGATGACATTCCCAGTGAGGTATTGATGACATTCCCAGTGAGGTATTGATGACATTCCCAGTGATGTATTGATGACATTCCCAGTGAGGTATTGATGACATTCCCAGTGATGTATTGATGACATTCCCAGTGAGGTATTGATGACATTCCCAGTGAGGTATTGATGACATTCCCAGTGAGGTATTGATGACATTCCCAGTGAGGTATTGATGACATTCCCAGTGAGGTATTGATGACATTCCCAGTGAGGTATTGATGACATTCCCAGTGAGGTAGGCCCTATTGCAAAATGATTGTCAATTCTTTCCTTCATTCTTTATTTAATGTATGTTTTAATTCAGTCACAATTGCAACACTGTGGGGAAAATGTATCATTAACCCAATACCTAAGTCCTCTACCACGGATCCCAGAGATCCTCTTTCATACAGGGGAATCACTTTGTCCTCTACCACGGATCCCAGAGATCCTCTTTCATACAGGGGAATCACTTTGTCCTCTACCACGGATCCCAGAGATCCTCTCCCTTACAGGGGAATCACTTTGTCCTCTACCACGGATCCCAGAGATCCTCTCCCTTACAGGGGAATCACTTTGTCCTCTACCACGGATCCCAGAGATCCTCTCTCATACAGGGGAATCACTTTGTCCTCTACCATTGGATCCCAGAGATCCTCTCTCATACAGGGGAATCACTTTGTCCTCTACCATTGGATCCCAGAGATCCTCTCTCATACAGGGGAATCACATTGTCCTCTACCATTGGATCCCAGAGATCCTCTCTCATACAGGGGAATCACTTTGTCCTCTACCATTGGATCCCAGAGATCCTCTCTCATACAGGGGAATCACTTTGTCCTCTACCATTGGATCCAAGAGATCCTCTCTCTTACAGGGGAATCACTTTGTCCTCTACCATTGGATCCAAGAGATCCTCTCTCTTACAGGGGAATCACTTTGTCCTCTACCATTGGATCCAAGAGATCCTCTCTCATACAGGGGAATCACTTTGTCCTCTACCATTGGATCCAAGAGATCCTCTCTCTTACAGGGGAATCACTTTGTCCTCTACCATTGGATCCAAGAGATCCTCTCTCTTACAGGGGAATCACTTTGTCCTCTACCATTGGATCCAAGAGATCCTCTCTCATACAGGGGAGTCACTTTGTCCTCTACCATTGGATCCAAGAGATCCTCTCTCATACAGGGGAATCACTTTGTCCTCTACCATTGGATCCCAGAGATCCTCTCTCATACAGGGGAATCACTTTGGCTTCAGCTAGGTATAGGATATATTGCAGTGTTCATGCACTCTTTTATTAAATTAAATATGATGAATAAAGAATTTGAGCTCAGATAGAATACAATGTTGGATAAGTGACAGCTTTATCTTCACCTGTCACTAAATCAACAAGTTCATCATGATAAATTAACTATGTCAAGCATTCTAACTGATAATGGTAAACCAGGCTACATTCATAATATATCACAGACACTTTATTTCCACTAGATATCACAGATACATTTGATCAACTGCTAGGATTGGGTTCCATTGTTTAAAGGCACTAGTATAAATGTGCAGATAGTTGCACAGTGACCAGTATAAATACATTAACAGTTTATCATACATATTGAGACTGGGGTGAATAATTTGTTAGTATATTTTCTTGGTTTTTAGTTTGATATAGCACGCTAGCGGCAGATAAAATCTCATTTGCATATAGCATAGAGCCAGATCAGACGGCACAGAACATGCCATCTGATCAGGCTATTTGCTGTTTGCTATTCGGATAATGGGGCTATAACACTTGGCTGAATAGCAAACAACATAGATCCTGATCCTAGAAAGACAAGTTTGGTCCATGCACTTGAAGGCACCCCACGATATCTGCCATGTACCCTGCACTCTGTAAATAGTTAGTATAATTTGTATTTCTCATTTGTAGCTGAAGACTCTGTCATGGAATGTCATTCTACTCTGTCCAGGTCATGGAATGTCATTATACTTTGTCCAGGTCATGGAATGTCATTATACTCTGTCCAGGTCATGGAATGTCATTATACTCTGTCCAGGTCATGGAATGTCATTATAATTTGTCCATGTCATGGAATGTCATTCTACTCTGTCCAGGTCATGGAATGTCATTCTACTCTGTCCAGGTCATGGAATGTCATTATACTTTATCCAGGTCATGGAATGTCATTATACTTTGTCCAGGTCATGGAATGTCATTATACTCTGTCCAGGTCATGGAATGTCATTATACTCTGTCCAGGTCATGGAATGTCATTCTACTCTGTCCAGGTCATGGAATGTCATTATACTCTGTCCAGGTCATGGAATGTCATTCTACTCTGTCCAGGTCATGGAATGTCATTATACTCTGTCCAGGTCATGGAATGTCATTCTACTCTGTCCAGGTCATGGAATGTCATTTACTCTGTCCAGGTCATGGAATGTCATTCTACTCTGTCCAGGTCATGGAATGTCATTCTACTCTGTCCAGGTCATGGAATGTCATTATACTCTGTCCAGGTCATGGAATGTCATTCTACTCTGTCCAGGTCATGGAATGTCATTCTACTCTGTCCAGGTCATGGAATGTCATTCTACTCTGTCCAGGTCATGGAATGTCATTATACTCTGTCCATGTCATGGAATGTCATTATACTCTGTCCAGGTCATGGAATGTCATTATACTCTGTCCAGGTCATGGAATGTCATTATACTCTGTCCAGGTCATGGAATGTCATTATACTCTGTCCAGGTCATGGAATGTCATTATACTCTGTCCAGGTCATGGAATGTCATTATACTCTGTCCAGGTCATGGAATGTCATTATACTCTGTCCAGGTCATGGAATGTCATTATACTTTGTCCAGGTCATGGAATGTCATTATACTCTGTCCAGGTCATGGAATGTCATTATACTTTGTCCAGGTCATGGAATGTCATTATACTCTGTCCAGGTCATGGAATGTCATTATACTCTGTCCAGGTCATGGAATGTCATTCTACTCTGTCCAGGTCATGGAATGTCATTATACTCTGTCCAGGTCATGGAATGTCATTATACTCTGTCCAGGTCATGGAATGTCATTATACTCTGTCCAGGTCATGGAATGTCATTATACTCTGTCCAGGTCATGGAATGTCATTCTACTCTGTCCAGGTCATGGAATGTCATTCTACTCTGTCCAGGTCATGGAATGTCATTCTACTCTGTCCAGGTCATGGAATGTCATTCTACTCTGTCCAGGTCATGGAATGTCATTATACTCTGTCCAGGTCATGGAATGTCATTATACTCTGTCCAGGTCATGGAATGTCATTATACTCTGTCCAGGTCATGGAATGTCATTATACTCTGTCCAGGTCATGGAATGTCATTATACTCTGTCCAGGTCATGGAATGTCATTATACTCTGTCCAGGTCATGGAATGTCATTATACTCTGTCCAGGTCATGGAATGTCATTATACTCTGTCCAGGTCATGGAATGTCATTATACTCTGTCCAGGTCATGGAATGTCATTATACTCTGTCCAGGTCATGGAATGTCATTATACTCTGTCCAGGTCATGGAATGTCATTATACTCTGTCCAGGTCATGGAATGTCATTATACTCTGTCCAGGTCATGGAATGTCATTATACTCTGTCCAGGTCATGGAATGTCATTATACTCTGTCCAGGTCATGGAATGTCATTATACTCTGTCCAGGTCATGGAATGTCATTATACTCTGTCCAGGTCATGGAATGTCATTATACTCTGTCCAGGTCATGGAATGTCATTATACTCTGTCCAGGTCATGGAATGTCATTATACTCTGTCCAGGTCATGGAATGTCATTATACTCTGTCCAGGTCATGGAATGTCATTATACTCTGTCCAGGTCATGGAATGTCATTATACTCTGTCCAGGTCATGGAATGTCATTATACTCTGTCCAGGTCATGGAATGTCATTATACTCTGTCCAGGTCATGGAATGTCATTATACTCTGTCCAGGTCATGGAATGTCATTATACTCTGTCCAGGTCATGGAATGTCATTATACTCTGTCCAGGTCATGGAATGTCATTATACTCTGTCCAGGTCATGGAATGTCATTATACTCTGTCCAGGTCATGGAATGTCATTATACTCTGTCCAGGTCATGGAATGTCATTATACTCTGTCCAGGTCATGGAATGTCATTATACTCTGTCCAGGTCATGGAATGTCATTATACTCTGTCCAGGTCATGGAATGTCATTCTACTCTGTCCAGGTCATGGAATGTCATTATACTCTGTCCAGGTCATGGAATGTCATTCTACTCTGTCCAGGTCATGGAATGTCATTCTACTCTGTCCAGGTCATGGAATGTCATTCTACTCTGTCCAGGTCATGGAATGTCATTCTACTCTGTCCAGGTCATGGAATGTCATTCTACTCTGTCCAGGTCATGGAATGTCATTCTACTCTGTCCAGGTCATGGAATGTCATTATACTCTGTCCAGGTCATGGAATGTCATTATACTCTGTCCAGGTCATGGAATGTCATTATACTCTGTCCAGGTCATGGAATGTCATTATACTCTGTCCAGGTCATGGAATGTCATTATACTCTGTCCAGGTCATGGAATGTCATTATACTCTGTCCAGGTCATGGAATGTCATTATACTCTGTCCAGGTCATGGAATGTCATTATACTCTGTCCAGGTCATGGAATGTCATTATACTCTGTCCAGGTCATGGAATGTCATTATACTCTGTCCAGGTCATGGAATGTCATTATACTCTGTCCAGGTCATGGAATGTCATTATACTCTGTCCAGGTCATGGAATGTCATTATACTCTGTCCAGGTCATGGAATGTCATTATACTCTGTCCAGGTCATGGAATGTCATTATACTCTGTCCAGGTCATGGAATGTCATTATACTCTGTCCAGGTCATGGAATGTCATTATACTCTGTCCAGGTCATGGAATGTCATTATACTCTGTCCAGGTCATGGAATGTCATTATACTCTGTCCAGGTCATGGAATGTCATTATACTCTGTCCAGGTCATGGAATGTCATTATACTCTGTCCAGGTCATGGAATGTCATTCTACTCTGTCCAGGTCATGGAATGTCATTATACTCTGTCCAGGTCATGGAATGTCATTATACTCTGTCCAGGTCATGGAATGTCATTATACTCTGTCCAGGTCATGGAATGTCATTATACTCTGTCCAGGTCATGGAATGTCATTATACTCTGTCCAGGTCATGGAATGTCATTATACTCTGTCCAGGTCATGGAATGTCATTATACTCTGTCCAGGTCATGGAATGTCATTATACTCTGTCCAGGTCATGGAATGTCATTATACTATGTCCAGGTCATGGAATGTCATTATACTCTGTCCAGGTCATGGAATGTCATTATACTCTGTCCAGGTCATGGAATGTCATTATAAGT
Source organism: Archivesica marissinica (assembly GCA_014843695.1). NCBI lineage: Eukaryota > Metazoa > Mollusca > Bivalvia > Venerida > Vesicomyidae > Archivesica > Archivesica marissinica. Next base: position 6,908 of record JABXNX010000739.1, read on the forward strand.
GTGTTTTTACGACATAATTCTAATGAGATTGCATGGAATATTTCACTGTTATTGAGTTAAAAATGTCAGTTTCGAAGCAAAACGGAAAAAATTAATCTCAGAATGATTGAGAGTAATATTAAAAATTGAGTTTGATGTGGAACATAGTTACAGCGCAACGTCAATAAAATATCACTGAGGAACATATAGTAACAGTAATCTAGTAATTTATTTACACTGGCCTACACATCCAATCATTCCTGTTCATCTTCAGTTCTTTGGCTATCAGGAGCATCTTTCTTAGCCTTCTTCTTCTTCTTCTTCTTCTTCTTCTTCTTCTTCTTAGGTAAGGGTTCTATGGGTTCTAAGGCGTTCTTAGGTTTTGGTTCTGCAGAATTTTTGTCTTCTAAGTTGGCAGACATTCCACGAAACTTGTTTTTCTTCGGAATATCCGGTATAGGTCTGAAACGAAAAACAAGACAAGTGTTAAATAAGGTATGGCACATTATTTTATTTTCAGTTCTAGTTTCAGCGAAAAAGTGAAATGATCAGATATCACTGATGCTCAGTGAAAAGGTTAGATATCCCAACTGTAGTAGTGAAATGATCAGATATCCCAACTGTAGTAGAGAAATGATCAGATATCCCAACTGTAGTAGTGAAATGATCAGATATCACAGATGTACCAGGGAATGGATAAGATATCATAGATGTACCAGGGAATGGATAAGATATCACAGATGTACCAGGGAATGGATAAGATATCACAGATGTACCAGGGAATGGATAAGATATCACAGATGTACCAGTGAAATGATAAGATATTACAGATGTACCAGGGAATGGATAAGATATCACAGATATACCAGTGAATGGATAAGATATCACAGATGTACCAGGGAATGGATAAGATATCACAGATATACCAGTGAATGGATAAGATATCACAGATGTACCAGTGAAATGATAAGATATCACAGATGTACCAGTGAATGGATAAGATATAACAGATGCACCAGTGAATGGATAAGATATCACAGATGTACCAGTGAAATGATAAGATATCACAGATGTACCAGTGAATGGATACGATATCACAGATGTACCAGGGAATGGATAAGATACCACAGATGTACCAGTGAAATGATAAGATATCACAGCTATACCAGGGAATGGATAAGATATCACAGATGTACTAGGGAATGGATAAGATATCACAGATGTACCAGGGAATGGATAAGATATCACAGATATACCAGGGAATGGATACGATATCACAGATGTACCAGGGAATGGATAAGATATCACAGATGTACCAGGGAATGGATAAGATATCACAGATATACCAGTGAATGGATAAGATATCACAGATGTACCAGGGAATGGATAAGATATCACAGATGTACCAGGGAATGGATAAGATATCACAGATATACCAGTGAATGGATAAGATATCACAGATATCACAGATGTACCAGGGAATGGATAAGATATCACAGATATACCAGGGAATGGATACAATATCACAGATGTACCAGGGAATGGATAAGATATCACAGATGTACTAGGGAATGGATAAGATATCACAGATGTACCAGGGAATGGATAAGATATCACAGATATACCAGGGAATGGATACGATATCACAGATGTACCAGGGAATGGATAAGATATCACAGATGTACCAGGGAATGGATAAGATATCACAGATATACCAGTGAATGGATAAGATATCACAGATGTACCAGGGAATGGATAAGATATCACAGATGTACCAGGGAATGGATAAGATATCACAGATATACCAGTGAATGGATAAGATATCACAGATATCACAGATGTACCAGGGAATGGATAAGATATCACAGATATACCAGGGAATGGATAAGATATCACAGATATACCAGTGAATGGATAAGATATCACAGATATCACAGATGTACCAGGGAATGGATAAGATACCACAGATATACCAGGGAATGGATAAGATACCACAGATATACCAGGGAATGGATACAATATCACAGATGTACCAGGGAATGGATAAGATATCACAGATGTACCAGGGAATGGATAAGATATCACAGATATACCAGGGAATGGATAAGATATCACAGATGTACCAGGGAATGGATAAGATATCACAGATGTACCAGGGAATGGATAAGATATCACAGTTGTACCAGGGAATGGATAAGATATCACAGATGTACCAGGGAATGGATAAGATATCACAGATATACCAGTGAATGGATAAGATATCACAGATGTACCAGTGAAATGATAAGATATCACAGATGTACCAGTGAATGGATAAGATATAACAGATGCACCAGTGAATGGATAAGATATCACAGATGTACCAGTGAAATGATAAGATATCACAGATGTACCAGTGAATGGATACGATATCACAGATGTACCAGGGAATGGATAAGATACCACAGATGTACCAGTGAATAGATAAGATATCACAGATGTACCAGTGAAATGATAAGATATCACAGCTATACCAGGGAATGGATAAGATATCACAGATGTACTAGGGAATGGATAAGATATCACAGATGTACCAGGGAATGGATAAGATATCACAGATATACCAGGGAATGGATACGATATCACAGATGTACCAGGGAATGGATAAGATATCACAGATGTACCAGGGAATGGATAAGATATCACAGATATACCAGTGAATGGATAAGATATCACAGATGTACCAGGGAATGGATAAGATATCACAGATGTACCAGGGAATGGATAAGATATCACAGATATACCAGTGAATGGATAAGATATCACAGATATCACAGATGTACCAGGGAATGGATAAGATATCACAGATATACCAGGGAATGGATACAATATCACAGATGTACCAGGGAATGGATAAGATATCACAGATGTACTAGGGAATGGATAAGATATCACAGATGTACCAGGGAATGGATAAGATATCACAGATATACCAGGGAATGGATACGATATCACAGATGTACCAGGGAATGGATAAGATATCACAGATGTACCAGGGAATGGATAAGATATCACAGATATACCAGTGAATGGATAAGATATCACAGATGTACCAGGGAATGGATAAGATATCACAGATGTACCAGGGAATGGATAAGATATCACAGATATACCAGTGAATGGATAAGATATCACAGATATCACAGATGTACCAGGGAATGGATAAGATATCACAGATATACCAGGGAATGGATAAGATATCACAGATATACCAGTGAATGGATAAGATATCACAGATATCACAGATGTACCAGGGAATGGATAAGATACCACAGATATACCAGGGAATGGATAAGATACCACAGATATACCAGGGAATGGATACAATATCACAGATGTACCAGGGAATGGATAAGATATCACAGATGTACCAGGGAATGGATAAGATATCACAGATATACCAGGGAATGGATAAGATATCACAGATGTACCAGGGAATGGATAAGATATCACAGATGTACCAGGGAATGGATAAGATATCACAGTTGTACCAGGGAATGGATAAGATATCACAGATGTACCAGGGAATGGATAAGATATCACAGATATACCAGTGAATGGATAAGATATCACAGATGTACCAGTGAAATGATAAGATATCACAGATGTACCAGTGAATGGATAAGATATAACAGATGCACCAGTGAATGGATAAGATATCACAGATGTACCAGTGAAATGATAAGATATCACAGATGTACCAGTGAATGGATACGATATCACAGATGTACCAGGGAATGGATAAGATACCACAGATGTACCAGTGAATAGATAAGATATCACAGATGTACCAGTGAAATGATAAGATATCACAGCTATACCAGGGAATGGATAAGATATCACAGATGTACTAGGGAATGGATAAGATATCACAGATGTACCAGGGAATGGATAAGATATCACAGATATACCAGGGAATGGATACGATATCACAGATGTACCAGGGAATGGATAAGATATCACAGATGTACCAGGGAATGGATAAGATATCACAGATATACCAGTGAATGGATAAGATATCACAGATGTACCAGGGAATGGATAAGATATCACAGATGTACCAGGGAATGGATAAGATATCACAGATATACCAGTGAATGGATAAGATATCACAGATATCACAGATGTACCAGGGAATGGATAAGATATCACAGATATACCAGGGAATGGATAAGATATCACAGATATACCAGTGAATGGATAAGATATCACAGATATCACAGATGTACCAGGGAATGGATAAGATACCACAGATATACCAGGGAATGGATAAGATACCACAGATATACCAGGGAATGGATACAATATCACAGATGTACCAGGGAATGGATAAGATATCACAGATGTACCAGGGAATGGATAAGATATCACAGATATACCAGGGAATGGATAAGATATCACAGATGTACCAGGGAATGGATAAGATATCACAGATGTACCAGGGAATGGATAAGATATCACAGTTGTACCAGGGAATGGATAAGATATCACAGATGTACCAGGGAATGGATAAGATATCACAGATGTACCAGGGAATGGATAAGATATCACAGATATACCAGGGAATGGATACAATATCACAGATGTACCAGGGAATGGATAAGATATCACAGATGTACCAGGGAATGGATAAGATATCACAGATATAACAGGGAATGGATAAGATATCACAGTTGTACCAGGGAATGGATAAGATATCACAGATGTACCAGGGAATCGATAAGATATCACAGTTGTACCAGGGAATGGATAAGATATCACAGATATACCAGGGAATGGATAAGATATCACAGTTGTACCAGGGAATGGATAAGATATCACAGATGTACCAGGGAATGGATAAGATAGCACAGTTGTACCAGGGAATGGATAAGATATCACAGATGTACCAGGGAATAGATAAGATATCACAGATATACCAGTGAAATGATAAGATATTACAGATGTACCAGGGAATGGATAAGATATCACAGATATACCAGTGAATGGATAAGATATCACAGATGTACCAGGGAATGGATAAGATATCACAGATATACCAGTGAATGGATAAGATATCACAGATGTACCAGTGAAATGATAAGATATCACAGATGTACCAGTGAATGGATAAGATATCACAGATGTACCAGTGAATGGATAAGATATCACAGATGTACCAGTGAAATGATAAGATATCACAGATGTACCAGTGAATGGATACGATATCACAGATGTACCAGGGAATGGATAAGATACCACAGATGTACCAGTGAAATGATAAGATATCACAGCTATACCAGGGAATGGATAAGATATCACAGATGTACTAGGGAATGGATAAGATATCACAGATGTACCAGGGAATGGATAAGATATCACAGATATACCAGGGAATGGATACGATATCACAGATGTACCAGGGAATGGATAAGATATCACAGATGTACCAGGGAATGGATAAGATATCACAGATATACCAGTGAATGGATAAGATATCACAGATGTACCAGGGAATGGATAAGATATCACAGATGTACCAGGGAATGGATAAGATATCACAGATATACCAGTGAATGGATAAGATATCACAGATATCACAGATGTACCAGGGAATGGATAAGATATCACAGATATACCAGGGAATGGATACAATATCACAGATGTACCAGGGAATGGATAAGATATCACAGATGTACCAGGGAATGGATAAGATATCACAGATGTACCAGGGAATGGATACGATATCACAGATGTACCAGGGAATGGATAAGATATCACAGATATACCAGTGAATGGATAAGATATCACAGATATCACAGATGTACCAGGGAATGGATAAGATATCACAGATATACCAGGGAATGGACACAATATCACAGATGTACCAGGGAATGGATAAGATATCACAGATGTACCAGGGAATGGATACGATATCACAGATGTACCAGGGAATGGATAAGATATCACAGATATACCAGGGAATGGATAAGATATCACAGATGTACCAGGGAATGGATAAGATATCACAGATGTACCAGGGAATGGATAAGATATCACAGATATACCAGGGAATGGATAAGATATCACAGATGTACCAGGGAATGGATAGATATCACAGATATACCAGGGAATGGATAAGATATCACAGATGTACCAGGGAATGGATAAGATATCACAGATATACCAGGGAATGGATAAGATATCACAGATGTACCAGGGAATGGATAAGATATCACAGATGTACCAGGGAATGGATAAGATATCACAGATGTACCAGGGAATGGATAAGATATCACAGATGTACCAGGGAATGGATAAGATATCACAGATATACCAGGGAATGGATAAGATATCACAGATGTACCAGGGAATGGATAAGATATCACAGATGTACCAGGGAATGGATAAGATATCACAGATGTACCAGGGAATGGATAAGATATCACAGATGTACCAGGGAATGGATAAGATATCACAGATATACCAGGGAATGGATAAGATATCACAGATGTACCAGGGAATGGATAAGATATCACAGATGTACCAGGGAATGGATAAGATATCACAGATGTACCAGGGAATGGATAAGATATCACAGATGTACCAGGGAATGGATAAGATATCACAGATGTACCAGGGAATGGATAAGATATCACAGATGTACCAGGGAATGGATAAGATATCACAGATGTACCAGGGAATGGATAAGATATCACAGATGTACCAGGGAATGGATAAGATATCACAGATGTACCAGGGAATGGATAAGATATCACAGATGTACCAGGGAATGGATAAGATATCACAGATGTACCAGGGAATGGATAAGATATCACAGATGTACCAGGGAATGGATAAGATATCACAGATGTACCAGGGAATGGATAAGATATCACAGATGTACCAGTGAATGGATAAGATATCACATATGTACCAGGGAATGGATAATATACCACATATGTACCAGGGAATGGATAAGATATCACAGATGTACCAGGGAATGGATAAGATATCACAGATGTACCAGGGAATGGATTATATATATCACAGTTATATCATATTCATTCACTGCTACATTTTTGATAATATTTTCACTCAACATCACATTTGTGCCTATTGTTAAATTTGATAATAAAGACAAGTGGTGTTGTTTATTGCCAAAGTATTTATTTTGGGTCAAAATCTAGTGCATGTTAGAAGCCTCAGCATAGCCTGGGAACTGGCATTGATATATTTTGCCTGGTCAGTCAAATAAATATAGTCATATGGTCATATAAACGCCTGGGGAAACTCTGCGGGTTTTCCGTGAAATTATTGATTATCATTAATCATATTAATAGGCCTATTAGCATATGACTTAATTAATGACGTACTTGAATCGAAAGCGAGTCACTGCAATGTTGATAAAACTTTATAACTGGCCGCCATTGTTTACGGGTCAACGGAACGATAAATAGTTTTAAAAAGTACAATGTGCGTCTAATTTGACATATTTACTCAAGATTTAAGTCGTTCTTCAAATCTACACCCTCAAAAATTAGGGTAAAAGTAGATGGTGCTACGATTGGAAATCAAGTTTCCCCAGGCTGTCATTTTGCCAGAAATTAAAAAGTGAAAAATCGACAGACTGGAACCGAGGCTAGCCTAAGCACTGTAAATTATTTAATTAATTATTACCTTTTCTCAATAACAACATCTTGCTTGGACACTACACTCTGCGACTCCTCTCTAAAACAACACCAGTGCAATACAATACCACACCATTAGT
>JABXNX010000740.1:0-14672 GCA_014843695.1 Archivesica marissinica
GTATAATGGTAAAGTGTTGAAAAGTGAAAAAGTCAATAATTCCCAATAGTTATTAAAACAGTAGAAATTGTTAATAGTAGAGGATGTGGTAAGTGATGGCGAGTGGTGTTGGTTGTCTTGGTTTGTGTATTGTTGTGTAATGTCTTATGTTGCTAATCACATTCGATAGTTGCAGTGTTATGTAGGCTGAACAATTTATGAAATATTTGTTCATTAGTGTGCTACTTTGCATTTGTCCTGCCGTATCAAGTTGGGCGCTCGTGTTCCATTATGAACACCGTATGATATATCCATGTTGCTATACAAATGTTTACGTTATATTGCTGTGGGAGTACCGGTTCTCTGCCTGCCGTTGTTGATTCAACGTTGCGTGATTAGGTGATTATTTTAGACCGTTTGCTGCCTTGGCACAAATAAATGCCGTTGCAAGTTTGAACACATGACCCAAGGCATACAATGCAGCTAAGTGTTCCATTCCATATGTCGTATTGTTATTATAATGGTGAAGATTGATGTGCGTGCGGCGAGTGGCGATACTAGCTTTCAAAAACATTTGGTCATTGCCCGCTTATAAGAGTACCCCCACACGCACACGTTTTCTCGCAGCAGTTGTGGGCAGACAACTCCATCTTGAAAGCAACTATCTGGTAGAAATTGGCTTTATCCAGAACTGTATTCAAAGTTCTGAATACAAATGTATTTTAAAATTACATGATTCTTATTTTAGGGAATTGTACAGAGTATCAGATAATTGTACAGTGTAATAGGGAAGTGTACAAGAAGATAATGTATGGTTGATTATATAATTTCATTAATTTGTTATATGCTCGTGTCTGTGGCAGATGTGTCCTTTAAACAGTGCATTACTTGCTAATAAAGAACAATAATTGCCATCTCTAGTTTGTTTCATCTCGAGGTCACGGGTTCGAGCCCCGCTCAGACCGTGTTTCATTTATATGAAAAAGTTGGCAGTTTCTTACGGAGGTTGATGCACCCAATTACTGGTTAACCGCTGGAGCCTGCCCAGGAAAGGTATTAGGTCAACTGCCCGCCGGCAATATAGCCCAAAAATGGTGCTGATGCAGGCGTAAAACCCGAAATATAAAATAATTGTTTTATCTTGATATTGCATCTACTTGGTAACAACTTAATACCAGAACTCATGTCACAATTGAGAATGATTCTAGTGAATACGTGTCACAGCAGGAAGATTCTAGATGTGTTGCAGTTAGTAAAAATGATCGTAGATTCTTTACTCTTCCTGCTGTGACGCCTGTTTACTAGAATCTTACTGCTGTGACACCTGTTGACTAGAATCTTACTGCTGTGACACCTGTACGCTGTTGACTAGAATCTTACTGCTGTGACACCTGTACGCCGTTGACTAGAATCTTACTGCTGTGACACCTGTACGCTGTTTACTAGAATCTTACTGCTGTGACACCTGTACGCTGTTGACTAGAATCTTACTGCTGTGACACCTGTACGCTGTTGACTAGAATCTTACTGCTGTGACACCTGTACGCTGTTGACTAGAATCTTACTGCTGTGACACATGTACGCTGTTGACTAGAATCTTACTGCTGTGACACCTGTACGCTGTTGACTAGAATCTTACTGCTGTGACACCTGTACGCTGTTGACTAGAATCTTACTGATGTGACACCTGTACGCTGTTGACTAGAATCTTACTGATGTGACACCTGTACGCTGTTGACTAGAATCTTACTGATGTGACACCTGTACGCTGTTGACTAGAATCTTACTGATGTGACACCTGTACGCTGTTGACTAGAATCTTACTGATGTGACACCTGTACGCTGTTGACTAGAATCTTACTGATGTGACACCTGTACGCTGTTGACTAGAATCTTACTGATGTGACACCTGTACGCTGTTGACTAGAATCTTACTGCTGTGACACCTGTACGCTGTTGACTAGAATCTTACTACTGTGACACCTGTACGCTGTTGACTAGAATCTTACTGATGTGACACCTGTACGCTGTTGACTAGAATCTTACTGCTGTGACACCTGTACGCTGTTGACTAGAATCTTACTGATGTGACACCTGTACGCTGTTGACTAGAATCTTACTGATGTGACACCTGTACGCTGTTGACTAGAATCTTACTGATGTGACACATGTACGCTGTTGACTAGAATCTTACTGCTGTGACACATGTACGCTGTTGACTAGAATCTTACTGATGTGACACCTGTACGCTGTTGACTAGAATCTTACTGATGTGACACCTGTACGCTGTTGACTAGAATCTTACTGATGTGACACATGTACGCTGTTGACTAGAATCTTACTGCTGTGACACATGTACGCTGTTGACTAGAATCTTACTGATGTGACACCTGTACGCTGTTGACTAGAATCTTACTGCTGTGACACCTGTACGCTGTTGACTAGAATCTTACTGATGTGACACCTGTACGCTGTTGACTAGAATCTTACTGATGTGACACCTGTACGCTGTTGACTAGAATCTTACTGATGTGACACCTGTACGCTGTTGACTAGAATCTTACTGCTGTGACACCTGTACGCTGTTGACTAGAATCTTACTGATGTGACACCTGTACGCTGTTGACTAGAATCTTACTGCTGTGACACATGTACGCTGTTGACTAGAATCTTACTGCTGTGACACCTGTACGCTGTTGACTAGAATCTTACTGATGTGACACCTGTACGCTGTTGACTAGAATCTTACTGATGTGACACCTGTACGCTGTTGACTAGAATCTTACTGATGTGACACCTGTACGCTGTTGACTAGAATCTTACTGATGTGACACCTGTACGCTGTTGACTAGAATCTTACTGCTGTGACACGTACGCTGTTGACTAGAATCTTACTGATGTGACACCTGTACGCTGTTGACTAGAATCTTACTGCTGTGACACCTGTATGCTGTTGACTAGAATCTTACTACTGTGACACCTGTACGCTGTTGACTAGAATCTTACTGATGTGACACCTGTACGCTGTTGACTAGAATCTTACTGCTGTACGCTGTTGACTAGAATCTTACTGCTGTGACACCTGTACGCTGTGACTAGAATCTTACTGTTGTGATACCTGTACGCTGTTGACTAGAATCTTATTGCTGTGACACCTGTACGCTGTTGACTAGAATCTTACTGCTGTGACACCTGTACGCTGTTGACTAGAATCTTACTACTGTGACACCTGTACGCTGTTGACTAGAATCTTACTGATGTGACACCTGTACGCTGTTGACTAGAATCTTACTGCTGTGACACCTGTACGCTGTTGACTAGAATCTTACTGATGTGACACCTGTACGCTGTTGACTAGAATCTTACTGATGTGACACCTGTACGCTGTTGACTAGAATCTTACTGATGTGACACATGTACGCTGTTGACTAGAATCTTACTGCTGTGACACATGTACGCTGTTGACTAGAATCTTACTGATGTGACACCTGTACGCTGTTGACTAGAATCTTACTGCTGTGACACCTGTACGCTGTTGACTAGAATCTTACTGATGTGACACCTGTATGCTGTTGACTAGAATCTTACTACTGTGACACCTGTACGCTGTTGACTAGAATCTTACTGATGTGACACCTGTACGCTGTTGACTAGAATCTTACTGCTGTGACACCTGTACGCTGTTGACTAGAATCTTACTGCTGTGACACCTGTACGCTGTGACTAGAATCTTACTGTTGTGATACCTGTACGCTGTTGACTAGAATCTTATTGCTGTGACACCTGTACGCTGTTGACTAAAATCTGTTGTAATTGGTGTCAGAATTCCACAACTATCGACAACCTTGGTCTGAATATGTTCTTGGCCTAAAAACCAACCACATTCCGGAATGCCAGCTCCCTCCGCCCAGTTGCAGTGTCATCATAATGTTAGCCTGTTTCAGCACAATGCACCAAATAGCTATGCAAGTCCTCTGTTTGCTTTCCAGCAGTAATAGTCGCCATGTCTTCAAATGACGAGGTGGCACAGTTTGGCTGATGTACAAAAACGATCTGGATTCTACCCGGAAGAGTGAGCTACACTCAGAGCCGACCCGCCACAGCAATTCAGCAGCATTCCTGTACCATGTGTCTGTTTCCTAGTATCCATATCCTGCTGCAGATCGTGTGTACCCTGTCCGTCACATCCTGCTGCAGATCGTGTGTACCCTGTCCGTCACATCCTGCTGCAGATCGTGTGTACCCTGTCCGTCACATCCTGCTGCAGATCGTGTGTACCCTGTCCGTCATATCCTGCTGCAGATCGTGTGTACCCTGTCCCATATCCTGCTGCAGATCGTGTGTACCCTGTCCGTCACATCCTGCTGCAGATCGTGTGTACCCTGTCCGTCACATCCTGCTGCAGATCGTGTGTACCCTGTCCGTCACATCCTGCTGCAGATCGTGTGTACCCTGTCCGTCAGATCCTGCTGCAGATCGTGCGTGTGTACCCTGTCCGTCACATCCTGCTGCAGATCGTGTGTACCCTGTCCGTCACATCCTGCTGCAGATCGTGTGTACCCTGTCCGTCATATCCTGCTGCAGATCGTGTGTACCATGTCCGTCACATCCTGCTGCAGATCGTGTGTACCCTGTCCGTCAGATCCTGCACCGCTGAGCGTTCATTCAGTGAGCTGAAACGAATAAAAACTCCACTTTGCTCAACCATGTACACAACAGACGGATATGTAGTCCAGTGGTAACACGCTGGACTGGTAATCCAGGGATCGCAGGTTCGATCCCCCCGTCTGACCCTAATACAATTAACAGTCTTTCAGATGGGACGTTAAACCGAGGTCTCGTGTCGGTGCTTTACACCGTGCACGTAAAAGAACCAGAAGAGACTGGAATGGGTCTCTGTCTGTATCATGCACTATCCTCCAAAATCTAAAATAACTAATCTCTTCAGGAGGCGTCGCTCATATGGGCAACCCGTAGCGACGATAAATAAACGTAAAAACACACCATGTGCACATGTACCGAGGTATTCCAGTAGATGCATCAACCATGTGCACATGTACCGAGGTATTCCAGTAGATGCATCAACCATGTGCACACGTACCGAGCTATTCCAGTAGATGCAGCACCTGTTCTCGATCAGTTCGCCGACACCATTATTATTCTATGGTAATCGAAGGAATTTAATTATAATAGTTGCCCGATACGTTTTCTTTGAATTCTGTATGAAAGCAATTTTACAAATAGAGAGCAAAGTAGTCCAGCCAACTGGGGAACAAATCTTGAAACATGTGGTCATGTTGTTAGTGTTGTGTACAGGTATATGTGCATATCGGATCAAATCTTGAAACCTGTGGTCATGTTGTTAGTGTTGTGTACAGGTATATGTGCATATCGGATCAAATCTTGAAACCTGTGGTCATGTTGTTAGTGTTGTGTACATGTATATATGCATGATATCGGATCAAATCTTGAAACCTGTGGTCATGTTGTTAGTGTTGTGTGCAGGTATATGTGCATGATATCGGATCAAATCTTGAAACCTGTGGTCATGTTGTTAGTGTTGTGTGCATGATATCGGGGTCAGATCTTGAAACCTGTGGTCATGTTGTTAGTGTTGTGTGCATGTATATATGCATGATATCGGATCAAATCTTGAAACCTGTGGTCATGTTGTTAGTGTTGTGCATGATATCGGATCAAATCTTGAAACCTGTGGTCATGTTGTTAGTGTTGTGCATGTATCGGATCAAATCTTGAACCTGTGGTCATGTTGTTAGTGTTGTGCATGATATCGGACAATCTTGAAACCTGTGGTCATGTTGTTAGTGTTGTGCATGTATCGGATCAAATCTTGAAACCTGTGGTCATGTTGTTAGTGTTGTGCATGATATCGGATCAAATCTTGAAACCTGTGGTCATGTTGTTAGTGTTGTGCATGTATCGGATCAAATCTTGAAACCTGTGGTCATGTTGTTAGTGTTGTGCATGATATCGGATCAAATCTTGAAACCTGTGGTCATGTTGTTAGTGTTGTGCATGGTATCGGATCAAATCTTGAAACCTGTGGTCATGTTGTTAGTGTTGTGCATGATATCGGATCAAATCTTGAAACCTGTGGTCATGTTGTTAGTGTTGTGCATGGTATCGGATCAAATCTTGAAACCTGTGGTCATGTTGTTAGTGTTGTGCATGATATCGGGTCAAATCTTGAAACCTGTGGTCATGTTGTTAGTGCTGTGCAGGTATATGTGCATGATATCGGATCAAATCTTGAAACCTGTGGTCATGTTGTTAGTGCTGTGCAGGTATATGTGCATGATATCGGGTCAAATCTTGAAACCTGTGGTCATGTTGTTAGTGTTGTGTGCATGATATCGGGTCAAATCTTGAAACCTGTGGTCATGTTAGTGCTGTGCAGGTATATGTGCATGATATCGGGTCAAATCTTGAAACCTGTGGTCATGTTTGTGCTGTGCAGGTATATGTTCATGATATCGGAACAAATTACAGATCTGTCGGTGGTTGACATGTTGGACTGCGAATCCAGTGATCGGATGTTCGATCGTCCCGTCTGACCCTACTAATATTAACGGTTTTTGAATTGGGACTTTACACCATAGGCAGCCGATTGGCCATTGGCCTCGTCTTACGCCGTAGTACCGCTGGCCGTTCTACGCGGCGATCTTAACCCTTTCAACCCCAAGTAACTGACATGGACTGGTGCATGCTATTTTTAGACCAATAAATTAATAAGAAAATTACATTTGGACAAGTTCATTTATCAAAATGGGTAATTTTATCTAAAAATAGTAATAATTATTACTGGCAAAAAAGTGCAGATCCTGATGAGACGGCTCGTAACGAGCCGTCTCATCTGGATCTACACTTTTCATAAGCCTAGTTAGAGGCCTGTGGGGTTGAAAGGGTTAAAATGAATGACCTGCACTTCACTGTGTTCAAATATCAACACACTTTTCAATAAAAGCCTTGTTTTAAAAAATGATTTAAAAACGTCGATTGTACAAATACATTTCTATAGTACAATCCACGTGTTTTATTAACTGCTATTTGTCATCCCAAAAACAAGCATCAACATAGTGTCTTGCAGAATTACGCCGAAGTCTATAGCTCCTCCCACTAGACACGTGATCAGAATGTTCTAGACACCCATAATCGCGACAAGTTGTCGAGGAAATTGGCTACAGACGGATCTGTAGTCCAGTGGTAACACGCTGGACTGGTAGTCCAGGGATCGCAGGTTGGATCCGCCGTCTGACCCTACTAAAATGGGACATTAAACCGAGGTCTCATGTCGATGCTTTACACCGTGTACATAAAAGAACCAGATGTGACTCTGGAATGGGTCTCTGTCTGTATCATTGCACTATCATCCAATACTCTAAAATGACTAATCTCTTCAGGAGGCATCGCTGATATGGGAAACCGGTAACGACGATAAATAAACATAAAACACACACACACCTTATATAACCGGTACACCTTCACCGACGAGCATAGGTTTCACTACTATACACAGACTTCGTCACGGTGAACTTTGACATGAAACGATTATCGCAAGATAAGAGTTGATCCATATCAGGTCATCAAACGAAAGAGAACACGTTTTGCCACACTTACTGTATACTGTCTGCTTGTATCTATTATTCACTGTTTTGTGCTATGGCTTCTAAGAAAGAAAAAGAAAAAGTTGGCATCGTTGGCAGGTAGAATTTTCCATAATGTTAATATATAAATATATTTAAAATAAGTGACGCTATTTCGTGATTTGCATAAACTGTACTAACCAAACAGTTTCCAAATGTCCTGTTCTTTATTTAATACTGCCTTGTTACAAATACTTAGATGCACAGATACAATGAGAGCCATCGGTCAGTTACTGCCCCTGTTTACTGTACTATTAAGTGTTTTCCTCTGTTTTTATCGTTGCTTCCTTTGCACAACATGCTAGCTTTTTTATTCCACTATCGCTTTATATGATTATTAAATTACTATATCTCGACATATCTCTTACATCGTATACAATGGATACAATTTTGTAAAACAATTTGTCAGTTAATTAACACGATTTTGACAAAATCACAATTATCATACCGCAACATCTGGTTAGAGAACAACAGTAAAAACAAAGGATTCTAACTAAAAGGACCTATTCAGAATTTGGAATAAATCAGAATTTATCTGCCAAGGGAGGTAATAGAAAATTAGAGATGTCTCTCATTAGTTTCCACGGATATATGTGCATTTACTTAATATAACTTCCCCATACTGGACTGGAATTAGTCTTTATACTAGTAAGTGAAAGGAACTGGTTGTGGTAAATGGGCCACAGAACAATGAAATAATTATGATATGCTCATACTCGCCACCACAGAGCACCTGGGCGAGTAAATATTTCTAAGAAGATTAAATAGTTTTGCTAAGAAGGTTACACTTAGGCTATGATATGTGTGCTACTGTGCTACTCAAGACTCGATACCTATTCAGATGTCCATATAACCCCGGCGCACACAGGGACACTATCTCTGTCCACATATCCCCGGCGCCAACTGCTAAAATATCTCTGTTCACATACCCCCGGCGCCCACTGGGAAAATATCTCTGTCCTCATTCCTCCGGCGCCCACTGGGACAATATGTCTGTCCACATATCCCCAGCACCCACTGAGACAATATGTCTTTCCACATATCTCCGGCGCCCACTGGGACAATGTGTCTGTCCACCTAACTCCGGCGTCACTGGGACAATATGTCTGTCCACATATCTCCGGCGCCCACTGGGACAATATGTCTGTCCACATATCCGCGGCGCCCACTGGGACAATATGTTTGTCCACATATCCCCGGCGCCCACTAGGACAAAATGTATGTCAACATATCTCCGGCGCCCACTGGGGCACAATGTATGTCAACATATCTCCGGCGCCCATTGGGACAATATGTTTGTCCACATATCCCCGGCGCCCACTGGGACAATATGTCTGTCCACATATCCCCGGCGCCCACTGGGACAAAATGTATGTCAACATATCTCCGGCGCCCACTGGGGCACAATGTATGTCAACATATCTCCGGCGCCCATTGGGACAATATGTTTGTCCACATATCCCCGGCGCCCACTGGGACAATGTGCCTGTCCACATATCTCCGGCGTCACTGGGACAATGTGTCTGTCCACATATCTCCGGCGTCACTGGGACAATATATATGTCCACATATCTCTGGTGCCCACTGGGACAATATGTCTGTCCACGTATACCCGGCACCCACTGGGGATAATATGTATGTCCATATATCCCCGGGGCCCACTGGGACAATATGTTTGTCCACATACCTCCGGCGCCCAACGGGACAATATGTATGTCCACATATCTCCGGCACCCACTGGGACACTATGTCTGTCCACATACCTCCGCCGCCCACTGGGACAATATGTATGTCCACATATCTCCGGCGCCCACTGGGACAATATGTATGTCCACATTTCTCCGGCGCTCACTGGGACAATATGTCTGTCCACATATCTCCGGCGCCCGCTTGGAGAATATGTTTGTCCACATAAATCCGGCGCCCACTGGGACACTATGTCTGTCTACATATATCCGGCGCCCACTGAGACAATATATCTGTCCACACATCTTCGGTGCCCGCTTGGACAATATGTCTGTCCACATATCCCCAGCACCCACTGGGACAATATGTCTGTCCACATATCTCCGGCACCCACTGGGACAATGTGTCTGTCCACATATCCCCGGCGCCCACTGGGACAATATGTCTGTCCACATATCCCCGGCGCCCACAGGGACAATATGTCTGTCCACATATCCCCGGCGCCCACTGGGAAAATATGTCTGTCCACATATCCCCGGCGCCCACTAGGACAAAATGTATGTCAACATATATCCGGCGCCCACTGGGGCACAATGTATGTCAACATATCTCCGGCGCCCACTGGGACAATATGTTTGTCCACATATCCCCGGCGCCCACTGGGACAATATGTCTGTCCACATATCTCCGGCGCTCACTGGGACAATATGTATGTCAACATATATCCGGCGCCCACTGGGGCACAATGTATGTCAACATATCTCCGGCGCCCACTGGGACAATATGTTTGTCCACATATCCCCGGCGCCCACTGGGACAATATGTCTGTCCACATATCTCCGGCGCTCACTGGGACAATATGTCTGTCCACATATCTCCGGCGCTCACTGGGACAATATGTCTGTCCACATATCTCCGGCCCCGCTTGAGAATATGTTTGTCCACATAAATCCGGCGCCCACTGGGACACTATGTCTGTCTACATATATCCGGCGCCCACTGAGACAATATATCTGTCCACACATCTTCGGTGCCCGCTTGGACAATATGTCTGTCCACATATCCCCGGCACCCACTGGGACAATATGTCTGTCCACATATCTCCGGCACCCACTGGGACAATGTGTCTGTCCACATATCCCCGGCGCCCACTGGGACAATGTGCCTGTCCACATATCTCCGGCGTCACTGGGACAATGTGTCTGTCCACATATCTCCGGCGTCACTGGGACAATATATATGTCCACATATCTCTGGTGCCCACTGGGACAATATGTCTGTCCACGTATTCCCGGCACCCACTGGGGATAATATGTATGTCCATATATCCCCGGGGCCCACTGGGACAATATGTTTGTCCACATACCTCCGGCGCCCAACGGGACAATATGTATGTCCACATATCTCCGGCACCCACTGGGACACTATGTCTGTCCACATACCTCCGCCGCCCACTGGGACAATATGTATGTCCACATATCTCCGGCGCCCACTGGGACAATATGTATGTCCACATTTCTCCGGCGCTCACTGGGACAATATGTCTGTCCACATATCTCCGGCGCCCGCTTGGAGAATATGTTTGTCCACATAAATCCGGCGCCCACTGGGACACTATGTCTGTCTACATATATCCGGCGCCCACTGAGACAATATATCTGTCCACACATCTTCGGTGCCCGCTTGGACAATATGTCTGTCCACATATCCCCAGCACCCACTGGGACAATATGTCTGTCCACATATCTCCGGCACCCACTGGGACAATGTGTCTGTCCACATATCCCCGGCGCCCACTGGGACAATATGTCTGTCCACATATCCCCGGCGCCCACAGGAACAATATGTCTGTCCACATATCCCCGGCGCCCACTGGGAAAATATGTCTGTCCACATATCCCCGGCGCCCACTAGGACAAAATGTATGTCAACATATATCCGGCGCCCACTGGGGCACAATGTATGTCAACATATCTCCGGCGCCCACTGGACAATATGTTTGTCCACATATCCCCGGCGCCCACTGTGACAATATGTCTGTCCACATATCCCCGGCGCCCACTAGGACAAAATGTATGTCAACATATATCCGGCGCCCACTGGGGCACAATGTATGTCAACATATCTCCGGCGCCCACTGGGACAATATGTTTGTCCACATATCCCCGGCGCCCACTGGGACAATATGTCTGTCCACATATCTCCGGCGCTCACTGGGACAATATGTCTGTCCACATATCTCCGGCGCTCACTGGGACAATATGTCTGTCCACATATCCCCGGCGCCCACTAGGACAATATGTCTGTCCACATATCTCCGGCACCCACTGGGACAATATATATCCACAGCGCCCACTGGGACAATATGTATGTCCACATATCTCCGGCGCTCACTGGGACAATATGTCTGTCTACATATCTCCGGTGCCCGCTTGGACAATATATATGTCAACATATCCCCGGCGCCGACTGGGGCAATATGTCTGTCCACATACCTCCGATGCCCACTGGGACAATATGTCTGTCCACATATCCCCGGTGCCCACTGGGACAATATGTCTGTCCACATATCCCTGGCACAAATTGGGACAATATGTTTGTCCACATATCCCCGGCGCCCACTGGGACAATATGTATGTCTACATATCCCCGGCGCCCACTGGGACAATGTGTCTGTCCACATACCTCTGGCGCCCACTGAGACAATATATATGTCCACATATCCACAGCGCCCACTGGGACAATATATATGTCCACATACCTCCGGCGCTCACTGGGACAATATGTCTGTCCACATATCCCCGGCGCCCACTAGGACAATATGTCTGTCCACATATCTCCGGCGCCCGCTTGGATAATATGTATGTCCACATACATCCGACGCTCACTGGTACAATATGTATGTCTACATATATCCGGTGCCCGCTTGGACAATATGTCTGTCCACATATCTCCGGCACCCACTGGGACAATATATATCCACAGCGCCCACTGGGACAATATGTATGTCCACATATCTCCGGCGCTCACTGGGACAATATGTCTGTCTACATATCTCCGGTGCCCGCTTGGACAATATATATGTCAACATATCCCCGGCGCCCACTGGGGCAATATGTCTGTCCACATACCTCCGGTGCCCACTGGGACAATATGTCTGTCCACATATCCCCGGTGCCCACTGGGACAATATGTCTGTCCACATATCCCTGGCACAAATTGGGACAATATGTTTGTCCACATATCCCCGGCGCCCACTGGGACAATATGTATGTCTACATATCCCCGGCGCCCACTGGGACAATGTGTCTGTCCACATACCTCTGGCGCCCACTGAGACAATATATATGTCCACATATCCACAGCGCCCACTGGGACACTATATATGTCCACATATCTCCGGTGCCCGCTTGGACAATATGTCTGTCCACATATCCCCGGCGCCCACTGGGACAATATGTCTGTCCACATATCCCCGGCGCCCACTGGGACAATATGTCTGTCCACATATCCCCGGCGCCCACTGGGACAATATATATGTCCACATATCTCCGGCGCCCACTGGGGCAATATGTGTGTCCACATATCCCCGGTGCCCACTTGGACAATATGTCTGTCCACATATTCCCGGTGCCCACTTGGACAAAATGTATGTCAACATATCTCCGGCGCTCACTGTGGCACAAAGTATGTCAACATAATTCTCCGGCGCCCACTGGGACAATATATCTGTCCACATATCCCCGGCGCCCACTGGGACAATGTGTCTGTCCACATACCTCTGGCGCCCACTGAGACAATATATATGTCCACATATCCACAGCGCCCACTGGGACACTATATATGTCCACATACCTCCGGCGCTCACTGGGACAATATGTCTGTCCACATATCCCCGGCGCCCACTAGGACAATATGTCTGTCCACATATCTCCGGCGCCCGCTTGGATAATATGTATGTCCACATACATCCGACGCTCACTGGTACAATATGTATGTCTACATATATCCGGTGCCCGCTTGGACAATATGTCTGTCCACATATCTCCGGCACCCACTGGGACAATATATATCCACAGCGCCCACTGGGACAATATGTATGTCCACATATCTCCGGCGCTCACTGGGACAATATGTCTGTCTACATATCTCCGGTGCCCGCTTGGACAATATATATGTCAACATATCCCCGGCGCCCACTGGGGCAATATGTCTGTCCACATACCTCCGGTGCCCACTGGGACAATATGTCTGTCCACATATCCCCGTGCCCACTGGGACATATGTCTGTCCACATATCCTGGCACAAATTGGGACAATATGTTTGTCCACATATCCCCGTTGCCCACTGGGACAATATGTATGTCTACATATCCCCGGCGCCCACTGGGACAATGTGTCTGTCCACATACCTCTGGCGCCCACTGAGACAATATATATGTCCACATATCCACAGCGCCCACTGGGACACTATATATGTCCACATATCTCCGGTGCCCGCTTGGACAATATGTCTGTCCACATATCCCCGGCGCCCACTGGGACAATATGTCTGTCCACATATCCCCGGCGCCCACTGGGACAATATGTCTGTCCACATATCCCCGGCGCCCACTGGGACAATATATATGTCCACATATCTCCGGCGCCCACTGGGGCAATATGTGTGTCCACATATCCCCGGTGCCCACTTGGACAATATGTCTGTCCACATATTCCCGGTGCCCACTTGGACAAAATGTATGTCAACATATCTCCGGCGCTCACTGGGGCACAAAGTATGTCAACATAATTCTCCGGCGCCCACTGGGACAATATATCTGTCCACATATCCCCGGCGCCCACTGGGACAATATGTCTGTCCACATATCCCCGGCGCCCACTTGGACAATATGTCTGTCCACATATCCCCGGAGCCCACTGGGACAATATATCTGTCCAATATCCCCGCGCCCACTGGGACAATATGTCTGTCCACATATCCCCGGCGCCCACTGGGACAATATGTCTGTCCACACTATCCCCGGCGCCCACTGGCAATATTCTGTCCACATATCCCCGGCGCCCACTGGGACAATATGTCTGTCCACATATCCCCGGCGCCACTGGGACAATATCTGTCCACATATCCCCGGCGCCCACTGGACAATATGTCTGTCCACATATCCCCGGCACCCACTGGGACAAAATGTATATCAACATATCTCCGGCGCCCACTGGGACAATGTGTATGTCCACATATCCCGGTGCCCACAGGGACAATATGTCTGTCCACATATCTCCGGCACCTACTGGGACAATATATATATCCACAGCGCCCACTGGGACAATATATATGTCCAC
>JABXNX010000741.1:0-14672 GCA_014843695.1 Archivesica marissinica
ATGCTATATACTACCATTACCATCCTATATACTACCATTACCATCCTATATACTACCATCCTATATACTACCATTGCCATCCTATATACTACCATCCTATATACTACCATTACCATCCTATATACTGCCATCCTATATACTACCATTACCATCCTATATACTACCATTACCATCCTATATACTACCATTACCATGCTATATACTACCACTACCATCCTATATACTACCATCCTATATACTACCATCCTATATACTACCATTGCCATCCTATATACTGCCATCCTATATACTACCATCCTATATACTACCATTGCCATGCTATATACTACCATCCTATATACTACCATTGCCATCCTATATACTACCATTACCATCCTATATACTACCATTACCATGCTATATATTACCATCCTATATACTACCATCCTATATACTACCATCCTATATACTACCATTGCCATGCTATATACTACCATCCTATATACTACCATTGCCATCCTATATACTACCATTACCATCCTATATACTACCATTACCATGCTATATACTACCATCCTATATACTACCATCCTATATACTACCATTACCATCCTATATACTACCATTACCATCCTATATACTACCATTACCATCCTATATACTACCATTACCATCCTATATACTACCATTACCATGCTATATACTACCATTACCATCCTATATACTACCATTACCATCCTATATACTACCATTACCATCCTATATACTACCATTACCATCCTATATACTACCATTACCATCCTATATACTACCATTACCATCCTATATACTACCATTACCATCCTATATACTACCATTACCATCCTATATACTACCATTACCATCCTATATACTACCATTACCATTATATACTACCATCCTATATACTACCATCCTATATACTACCATTACCATCCTATATACTACCATCCTATATACTACCATTACCATCCTATATACTACCATCCTATATACTACTACCATCCTATATACTACCATTCCATCCTATATACTACCATTACCATCTATATACTACCATCCTATATACTACCATTACCATCCTATATACTACCATTGCCATCCTATATACTACCATTACCATCCTATATACTACCATTACCATCCTATATACTACCATTACCATCCTATATACTACCATTACCATCCTATATACTACCATTACCATCCTATATACTACCATTACCATCCTATATACTACCATTACCATCCTATATACTACCATTACCATCCTATATACTACCATTACCATCCTATATACTACCATTACCATCCTATATACTACCATCCTATATACTACCATTACCATCCTATATACTACCATCCTATATACTACCATCCTATATACTACCATCCTATATACTACCATTACCATCCTATATACTACCATTACCATCCTATATACTACCATTGCCATCCTATATACTACCATCCTATACTACCATCCTATATACTACCATCCTATATACTACCATCCTATATACTACCATCCTATATACTACCATCCTATACTATATACTACCATTACCATCCTATATACTACCATTGCCATCCTATATACTACCATTACCATCCTATATACTACCATCCTATATACTACCATTACCATCCTATATACTACCATCCTATATACTACCATTACCATCCTATATACTACCATCCTATATACTACCATTACCATCCTATATACTACCATTACCATCCTATATACTACCATCCTATATACTACCATTACCATCCTATATACTACCATTACCATCCTATATACTACCATTGCCATCCTATATACTACCATCCTATATACTACCATTACCATCCTATATACTACCATTACCATCCTATATACTACCATTGCCATCCTATATACTACCATTGCCATCCTATATACTACCATCCTATATACTACCATTGCCATGCTATATACTACCATCCTATATACTACCATTACCATCCTATATACTACCATTACCATCCTATATACTACCATCCTATATACTACCATTGCCATCCTATATACTACCATTACCATCCTATATACTACCATTGCCATCCTATATACTACCATCCTATATACTACCATTACCATCCTATATACTACCATTACCATCCTATATACTACCATTGCCATGCTATATACTACCATCCTATATACTACCATCCTATATACTACCATTACCATCCTATATACTACCATTGCCATCCTATATACTACCATTGCCATCCTATATACTACCATTGCCATCCTATATACTACCATTACCATCCTATATACTACCATTACCATCCTATATACTACCATCCTATATCTACCATCCTATATACTACCATTACCATCCTATATACTACCATTACCATCCTATATACTACCATCCTATATACTACCATTACCATCCTATATACTACCATTGCCATCCTATATACTACCATTACCATCCTATATACTACCATTACCATCCTATATACTACCATTACCATCCTATATACTACCATTACCATCCTATATACTACCATTACCATCCTATATACTACCATTACCATCCTATATACTACCATTACCATCCTATATACTACCATTACCATCCTATATACTACCATTACCATCCTATATACTACCATTACCATCCTATATACTACCATTACCATCCTATATACTACCATTACCATCCTATATACTACCATCCTATATACTACCATTACCATCCTATATACTACCATCCTATATACTACCATCCTATATACTACCATCCTATATACTACCATCCTATATACTACCATCCTATATACTACCATTACCATCCTATATACTACCATCCTATATACTACCATCCTATATACTACCATTACCATCCTATATACTACCATCCTATATACTACCATTACCATCCTATATACTACCATCCTATATACTACCATTACCATCCATCCTAATACTACCATCCTATATACTACCATTACCATCCTATATACTACCATCCTATATACTACCATCCTATATACTACCATTACCATCCTATATACTACCATTACCATCCTATATACTACCATTACCATCCTATATACTACCATTACCATCCTATATACTACCATTACCATGCTATATACTACCATCCTATATACTACCATTACCATCCTATATACTACCATTACCATCCTATATACTACCATCCTATATACTACCATCCTATATACTACCATCCTATATACTACCATCCTATATACTACCATTACCATCCTATATACTACCATTACCATCCTATATACTACCATCCTATATACTACCATCCTATATACTACCATTACCATCCTATATACTACCATCCTATATACTACCATTACCATCCTATATACTACCATTACCATCCTATATACTACCATTACCATCCTATATACTACCATTACCATCCTATATACTACCATCCTATATACTACCATTGCCATCCTATATACTACCATTACCATCCTATATACTACCATCCTATATACTACCATCCTATATACTACCATCCTATATACTACCATCCTATATACTACCATTACCATCCTATATACTACCATTACCATGCTATATACTACCATTACCATCCTATATACTACCATTACCATCCTATATACTACCATCCTATATACTACCATTACCATCCTATATACTACCATTACCATCCTATATACTACCATCCTATATACTACCATTGCCATGCTATATACTACCATTACCATCCTATATACTACCATTACCATCCTATATACTACCATCCTATATACTACCATTGCCATCCTATATACTACCATCCTATATACTACCATTACCATCCTATATACTGCCATCCTATATACTACCATTACCATCCTATATACTACCATTACCATCCTATATACTACCATTACCATCCTATATACTACCACTACCATCCTATATACTACCATTACCATCCTATATACTACCATTGCCATCCTATATACTACCATCCTATATACTACCATCCTATATACTACCATTGCTACCATCCTATATACTACCATTTTTTACCATCCTATATACTACCATTACCATCCTATATATTACCATCCTATATACTACCATTACCATCCTATATACTACCATTACCATCCTATATACTACCATTGCCATCCTATATACTACCATCCTATATACTACCATTACCATCCTATATACTACCATCCTATATACTACCATTACCATCCTATATACTACCATTACCATGCTATATACTACCATTACCATCCTATATACTACCATTACCATCCTATATACTACCATTACCATCCTATATACTACCATTACCATCCTATATACTACCATTGCCATGCTATATACTACCATTACCATCCTATATACTACCATTACCATCTATATACTACCATTACCATCCTATATACTACCATTACCATCCTATATACTACCATTACCATGCTATATACTACCATTACCATCCTATATACTACCATTACCATCCTATATACTACCATTACCATGCTATATACTACCATTGCCATCCTATATACTACCATTACCATCCTATATACTACCATTACCATCCTATATACTACCATTACCATCCTATATACTACCATTACCATCCTATATACTACCATTACCATCCTATATACTACCATTACCATCCTATATACTACCATTACCATCCTATATACTACCATTACCATCCTATATACTACCATTACCATCCTATATACTACCATTGCCATCCTATATACTACCATTACCATGCTATATACTACCATTACCATCCTATATACTACCATTGCCATCCTATATACTACCATTGCCATCCTATATACTACCATTGCCATCCTATATACTACCATTGCCATGCTATATACTACCATTACCATCCTATATACTACCATTACCATCCTATATACTACCATCCTATATACTACCATTGCCATGCTATATACTACCATTGCCATCCTATATACTACCATTGCCATCCTATATACTACCATTGCCATCCTATATACTACCATTGCCATCCTATATACTACCATTGCCATCCTATATACTACCATTGCCATCCTATATACTACCATTACCATCCTATATACTACCATTACCATCCTATATACTACCATTACCATCCTATATACTACCATCCTATATACTACCATTACCATCCTATATACTACCATTACCATCCTATATACTACCATTACCATCCTATATACTACCATTGCCATCCTATATACTACCATTACCATCCTATATACTACCATTACCATCCTATATACTACCATCCTATATACTACCATTGCCATCCTATATACTACCATTGCCATCCTATATACTACCATTGCCATCCTATATACTACCATTGCCATCCTATATACTACCATTGCCATCCTATATACTACCATTACCATCCTATATACTACCATCCTATATACTACCATTACCATGCTATATACTACCATCCTATATACTACCATTACCATGCTATATACTACCATCCTATATACTACCATTGCCATGCTATATACTACCATTGCCATCCTATATACTACCATTGCCATCCTATATACTACCATTACCATCCTATATACTACCATCCTATATACTACCATTACCATGCTATATACTACCATCCTATATACTACCATTGCCATCCTATATACTACCATTACCATGCTATATACTACCATTACCATCCTATATACTACCATTACCATCCTATATACTACCATTGCCATGCTATATACTACCATCCTATATACTACCATTGCCATGCTATATACTACCATTACCATCCTATATACTACCATTACCATGCTATATACTACCATTACCATCCTATATACTACCATTACCATCCTATATACTACCATTGCCATGCTATATACTACCATCCTATATACTACCATTGCCATGCTATATACTACCATCCTATATACTACCATCCTATATACTACCATTACCATCCTATATACTACCATTGCCATGCTATATACTACCATCCTATATACTACCATTACCATCCTATATACTACCATCCTATATACTACCATTACCATCCTATATACTACCATTGCCATGCTATATACTACCATTACCATCCTATATACTACCATTACCATGCTATATACTACCATCCTATATACTACCATCCTATATACTACCATGCTATATACTACCATTACATCTATATACTACCATTGCCATCCTATATACTACCATTGCCATGCTATATACTACCATTACCATCCTATATACTACCATTACCATCCTATATACTACCATTACCATCCTATATACTACCATTACCATCCTATATACTACCATTACCATCCTATATACTACCATCCTATATACTACCATCCTATATACTACCATTACCATCCTATATACTACCATTACCATCCTATATACTACCATGCTATATACTACCATTGCCATCCTATATACTACCATTACCATGCTATATACTACCATTACCATCCTATATACTACCATCCTATATACTACCATTACCATCCTATATACTACCATTACCATCCTATATACTACCATTGCCATCCTATATACTACCATTACCATCCTATATACTACCATTGCCATGCTATATACTACCATTACCATCCTATATACTACCATTACCATCCTATATACTACCATTACCATGCTATATACTACCATTACCATCCTATATACTACCATTACCATCCTATATACTACCATTACCATCCTATATACTACCATTACCATCCTATATACTACCATTGCCATCCTATATACTACCATTGCCATGCTATATACTACCATTACCATCCTATATACTACCATTACCATGCTATATACTACCATTACCATCCTATATACTACCATTACCATCCTATATACTACCATTACCATGCTATATACTACCATTACCATCCTATATACTACCATTGCCATCCTATATACTACCATTACCATGCTATATACTACCATTGCCATCCTATATACTACCATTGCCATGCTATATACTACCATTACCATCCTATATACTACCATTACCATGCTATATACTACCATTACCATCCTATATACTACCATTACCATCCTATATACTACCATTACCATCCTATATACTACCATTACCATGCTATATACTACCATTACCATCCTATATACTACCATTACCATCCTATATACTACCATTGCCATCCTATATACTACCATTACCATCCTATATACTACCATTACCATCCTATATACTACCATTGCCATCCTATATACTACCATTGCCATCCTATATACTACCATTACCATGCTATATACTACCATTGCCATCCTATATACTACCATTACCATCCTATATACTACCATTACCATCCTATATACTACCATCCTATATACTACCATTACCATCCTATATACTACCATTACCATCCTATATACTACCATTGCCATCCTATATACTACCATTGCCATCCTATATACTACCATTGCCATCCTATATACTACCATTGCCATGCTATATACTACCATTCCATCCTATATACTACCATTACCATCCTATATACTACCATTACCATCCTATATACTACCATTACCATCCTATATACTACCATCCTATATACTACCATTACCATCCTATATACTACCATTACCATCCTATATACTACCATTGCCATCCTATATACTACCATTGCCATCCTATATACTACCATTACCATCCTATATACTACCATTACCATCCTATATACTACCATTACCATCCTATATACTACCATCCTATATACTACCATTACCATCCTATATACTACCATTACCATCCTATAACTACCATTACCATCCTATATACTACCATTACCATCCTATATACTACCATTGCCATCCTATATACTACCATTACCATCCTATACTACCATTACCATCCTATATACTACCATTACCATCCTATATACTACCATTACCATCCTATATACTACCATACCATCCTATATACTACCATTACCATCCTATATACTACCATTACCATCCTATATACTACCATTCCATCTATATACTATACCATCCTATATACTACCATTACCATCCTATATACTACCATTACCATCCTATATACTACCATTACCATCCTATATACTACCATTACCATCCTATATACTACCATTACCATCCTATATACTACCATCCTATATACTACCATTACCATCCTATATACTACCATCCTATATACTACCATTGCCATCTATATACTACCATCCTATATACTACCATCCTATATACTACCATCCTATATACTACCATTACCATCCTATATACTACCATCCTATATACTACCATTGCCATCCTATATACTACCATTTCCTATATACTACCATCCTATATACTACCATCCTATATACTACCATTACCATCCTATATACTACCATCCTATATACTACCATCCTATATACTACCATCCTATATACTACCATTACCATCCTATATACTACCATTACCATCCTATATACTACCATTACCATCCTATATACTACCATCCTATATACTACCATTACCATCCTATATACTACCATTGCCATCCTATATACTACCATTACCATCCTATATACTACCATTACCATCCTATATACTACCATCCTATATACTACCATTACCATCCTATATACTACCATTCCATCCTATATACTACCATTACCATCCTATATACTACCATTACCATCCTATATACTACCATTACCATCCTATATACTACCATCCTATATACTACCATTACCATCCTATATACTACCATCCTATATACTACCATCCTATATACTACCATTACCATCCTATATACTACCATTACCATCCTATATACTACCATTACCATCCTATATACTACCATTCCATCCTATATACTACCATTACCATCCTATATACTACCATTACCATCCTATATACTACCATCCTATATACTACCATTACCATCCTATATACTACCATCCTATATACTACCATTACCATCCTATATACTACCATTACCATCCTATATACTACCATTACCATCCTATATACTACCATTTTACCATCCTATATACTACCATTACCACCTATATACTACATCCTATATACTACCATTTTTACCATCCTATATACTACCATTTTACCATCCTATATACTACCATTGCCATCCTATATACTACCATCCTATATACTACCATCCTATATACTACCATTACCATCCTATATACTACCATCCTATATACTACCATTGCCATCCTATATACTACCATTACCATCCTATATACTACCATTACCATCCTATATACTACCATTGCCATCTATATACTACCATCCTATATACTACCATTGCCATCCTATATACTACCATTACCATCCTATATACTACCATCCTATATACTACCATCCTATATACTACCATCCTATATACTACCATCCTATATACTACCATTACCATCCTATATACTACCATTACCATGCTATATACTACCATTACCATCCTATATACTACCATTACCATCCTATATACTACCATCCTATATACTACCATTACCATCCTATATACTACCATTACCATCCTATATACTACCATCCTATATACTACCATTACCATGCTATATACTACCATTACCATCCTATATACTACCATTACCATCCTATATACTACCATTTTTTTACCATCCTATATACTACCATTACCATTTTTGCTTATATACTACCATTACCATCCTATATACTACCATTTCCTATATACTACCATTACCATGCTATATACTACCATTCCTATATACTACCATCCTATATACTACCATCCTATATACTACCATTGCCATCCTATATACTACCATCCTATATACTACCATCCTATATATTACCATTCCTATATACTACCATCCTATATACTACCATCCTATATACTACCATTACCATCCTATATACTACCATCCTATATACTACCATCCTATATACTACCATCCTATATACTACCATTGCCATCCTATATACTACCATCCTATATATTACCATCCTATATACTACCATCCTACATACTACCGTTGCTATCCTACCATCACCGTGCTAGGATATGAACAATTCAGGATTCTGTAGATTTCACAGTTCGGAAAGACGTAGACTTTGCACTATGTAACTAACCTATTTAGTCTAATTCAAATGATTCTGCACAATGTATAAACATTAATGAGAGACATCTGTGAGTTACTGCCCCTGAATACTCTCTAAACGTAGATAGGTCCTATTAAGTGTTTTTAGCGTTGTTTCCTTTGCACAACATGCTAGCAATTTTATTCCACTATCGCTTCTTATAATTATTAAATTACTATATCTCAACAGTCTCCTACAGTATGTGCAATGGGCACTTATTTGTAAAATAATGTTATCAGTTAATTAACACATTTTTGATAAAATCACAATTATCATACCGCAACATCTGGTTAGGGAACAACAGTAAAAACAAAGGATTCCAACTAAAAGGACTTATTTACATTTTCGTATAAATTAGACTTTATCTGCCAAGGGAGGTAATAGAAAATTATAGATGTCTCTCATTGTATTATGTATTCTAGAGATTTGTAGCTCTGTGGGCACAACGTTATCTATAGTCCAGTTGTTAGGCTGTCCGATTAGTGCAGTGGTTAGCAGGTGCGTTTTCTCCGGGTACTCCGGTTTCCTCCCACATTAATGACCACATATATGCTTTTTCATCAGCGCCAATGAGAGTGATTAATATAAGTTGTTAAAACAATTGTAAAATAAATAAAGTTAAACTTTTAAACTTTACCTATGTTACACGGGCATACTAACATAGTTGTACTTTTGTGACTACCGTATTTTCCCTATGAAGTGCGGACACCCTTAATTTCTGTAAAACCTGCGATCCCTGGATTACCAGTCCAGCGTGTTACCACTGGACAACAGATCCGTGAAATGCACAGTCTTTGCAGCTAAATATCAAAGACAGACGGATCCGTAGTCCAGTGGTTAACACATTGGACTGGTAATCCAGGGATCGCAGGTTCGATCCCACATCTGACCCTAATAAATTTCAGATGGGACTTTAAACCGAGATCTTGTGTCGGTGCTGTACACCGTGCACCTAAAACAACCAGAGGAGACTCTGGAATGGGTCTCTGACTGTATGATTGCACTATCCTCCAAAAATTGAAAATGACTAATCTCTTCAGGAGGCGTCGCTCATATGGGCAACCGGTAGCGACGATAAATAAACGTAAAACACACACACAGAAAATTAAAGTAAATAGTTCTTAGTTTATAGAATTTATTTTAGCATGATTGCGAAACAAGTTCTTACAACTTATATTAATCACTCTCCAGACCTCATTACTGATGGAATCCATCGCCACGAGGGAGAGAGATTAGGCAACGTGGAATTTAAATGCCTTGCTTAAGGGCACACTCGTAACTGCTCCAGCGGGGCTCAAACTCCGGACCTTTCGCACCTCGAGCGAATGCGCTACCACTGCTCTATCACGACTTCCGCATATATACAACCATCACTATTCTATGTATTGTACCGTAGTCCTACTGAAATACAACAACGCTGATCGCATAGTGGTTTATTAATGGGAATTCGCACAAAGTATCCATCGCGACACATTATTTCCACACATTGCATTTCTTTAACCCTTTCCCTCATAGAAGCATCTCTTGACGTCACTACCAATACCATA
Source organism: Archivesica marissinica (assembly GCA_014843695.1). Lineage (NCBI taxonomy): Eukaryota > Metazoa > Mollusca > Bivalvia > Venerida > Vesicomyidae > Archivesica > Archivesica marissinica. The sequence continues at coordinate 11,710 of JABXNX010000741.1, forward strand.
TATATTGACAATGTAGTAGTCAAACCAATGTTCATAAACCCTTTCCCTCATAGAAGCACCTCTTGACGCCATTACCAATACGTCATACATTGACAATGTAGTAGCCAAACCAATGTTCATAATAAAGTCCAGAATCTCATGTAGTCTCAGTAATATCTATGGAGGTGGGATGGATATGGCAGCTACTTCTCCACTGCATGATAGCTAAATGGCTGTCATGTGTATGGAGATATAATAGTATATTAACCTAAATCTCTATGAAGCCCCAGTAATATCTATGGAGGTGGGATAGATATGGCGACTATATATCCACTGCATGATAGCTAAATGACTGTCGTTTGTATGGAGATATAATAGTATATTAACCTAAATCTCTATGTAGTTCCAGTAATATCTATGGAGGTGGGATAGATATGGCGACTACTTATCCACTGCATGATATGTAAATGGCTGTCATTTGTATGGAGATATAATAGTATATAACCTAAATCTCTATGTAGTCCCAGTAATATCTATGGAGGTGGGATAGATATGGCGACTACTTATCCACTGCATGATAGCTAAATGGCTGTCGTTTGTATGGAGATATAATAGTATATTAACCTAAATCTCTATGTAGTCCCAGTAATATCTATGGAGGTGGGATAGATATGGCGACTACTTATCCACTGCATGATAGCTAAATGGCTGTCGTGTGTATGGAGATATAATAGTATATTAACCTAAATCTCTATGTAGTTCCAGTAATATCTATGGAGGTGGGATAGATATGGCGACTACTTATCCACTGCATGATATGTAAATGGCTGTCGTTTGTATGGAGATATAATAGTATATAACCTAAATCTCTATGTAGTCCCAGTAATATCTATGGAGGTGGGATAGATATGGCGACTACTTATCCACTGCATGATAGCTAAATGGCTGTCGTTTGTATGGAGATATAATAGTATATTAACCTAAATCTCTATGAAGGAAAGGAAAGGAAAGTCCAAAATTAAATCAGTCATAATATGTAACATCAATAACATGATTGGTCAGTTTTCAGTAATAGAACCAAAATGAATCTCTCTCTCTCAAAGTGTTGCTCACCATCTATATAATTTCCTCCAGCAAAATGGCCGCCTACTTTGACACAAAGGTGGAGCCAATTGGGACCAATGAAATAGCGTTTTACAGAATCAGATACCAATGAAAACCAGTTTTATATCTAGTCTGGTATTTTGAAAATGTTAACTACAGAAAATGCTGCCAATTCACACGGGAACTTGTTGATGTTGTTTGTGTTACGAGGGCTAAACTGGGCACCTTATTTATGGTTTCTGTCAAGACATGTTTATCGAACTTTGGTGCAACCGAACGATCGTGACGGGAACTGCACGATTTGCTGTGCTTCTTCTATTTCTTGGACCAATATCAAATATATCGAACTTTGGTGCAACCAAACGATCATGACGGAAACTGCACGAGCTGCTGTGCAACTTCTATTTCTTGGACCAATATCAAATGCACTCCGGAGAAGATTATATCTCATACTGCTTTACAGTGCATTTTCACAGATACAAAATTCTAGAGTGTAGAGTGGTGGAACCTATGCTCAGCGTAAATCCTACATATCATGGCCTATTAAAAAAAGTTAAATGCACTTGCTGTATATTATTATTTTCTTAAAGTCGTGAACACAACTTTCTAAAAAATTGTTGAACATTTTAGCAACGGCACCTGTTTCCATGGGGAACTAGATACTTTAGGAGATACTTTAGGGCACCTATGCACGGATAAATGCTGAATATATTATTTTGACTAAATAACATCAATAACTAACAATATTACAACTCATAAGAAACTTTTTTGTCTGTTTATATTCGGCTACTGAACCAGTCATGTGACAGTTGCTTTAGGGCACCGGTACACACAACGAAATGCTGAACCATGCTTCACCTCTGTCGGCAAAAATAGGTTAAAACTATAAATATTTTAAGTACGGATGTAAACGGAAAAAATACGCCGAGCATAGGAATACACCGAGCATAGGAATATGGAATACGCCGAGCATAGGAATACGCCGAGCATAGGAATATGCCGAGCATATGAATACGCCGAGCATAGGAATATGCCGAGCCTAGCATAGGAATATGCCGAGCTGAGCATAGGATTATGCCAAGCCGAGCATAGGAATACGCCGAGCCGAGCATAGGAATACGCCGAGCTGAGCATAGGAATATGCCGAGCCGAGCATAGGAATACGCCCAGCCGAGCATAGGAATACGCCGAGCATAGGAATACACCGAGCATAGGTTCCACCACTCTAGTAATGGTAACACACACACGGCAATAGTATAGTACATGTTTGTGAACTTATTCAAGCTAAATAATGCGACAAAGCATCATTAGAAATCAATATAATCAATTGTAATTACATTGATTAAGGCAGCATTACATCGTAATAAAGGATGTTTTGGGTAAGATATAAATACTAATGTGTGTGTGTTTACAAAAATCGAAATAGTTGCTCAGAAACGATAAAATTCCAATAAATTTAAACCGTCGTATACGCGAATTTGTTTATCAACACACGAAATGTAAACACGCAGGGTTCGTGAAACAACAGAGGATGTAGAAAACAACGTATATATTTTGAACATGAAAGACTATCTATCTATCTTTCTCTAATGTCGAACCCCTCGCGGGGATGTAGAAATGTCCCTAAAGACTTAGCTAACAGAGGTATGAATCAACATATCAAGTAATTTAATTAAAAAAGATAACGTGGGACAAATGGGGACGATGCATTCCGAATGCAAACAAGTGCGGACGATGCGTTCCGGTTGTAAACAAGTGCATGACCGATCGACTCGGAAAGTCCTACTTTCGGTTTCGAGTTTGTTTTATCGCAAAAAAAAACACTGTTTACCAAATGAACATAAGCATACAAAGTATAATGTTAGAATGTGTAGCAGCAT
>JABXNX010000264.1:3726-15566 GCA_014843695.1 Archivesica marissinica
AAACTGATGTGACATTACATGACAGTATATACATCACACATTACATGACAGTATGTCCCTCACACATTACATGACAGTATGTACCTCACACATTACATGACAGTATGTACCTCACACATTACATGCCAGTATATACCTCACACATTACATGACAGTATGTCCCTCACACATTACATGACAGTATGTCCCTCACACATTACATGACAGTATGTCCCTCTCACATTACATGACAGTATGTCCCTCACACCTTACATGACAGTATGTCCCTCACACATTACATGACAGTATGTACCTCACACATTACATGACAGTATGTCCCTCACACATTACATGACAGTATGTCCCTCACATATTACATGACAGTATGTCCCTCACATATTACATGACAGTATGTCCCTCACACATTACATGACAGTATGTCCCTCACACATTACATGGCAGTATATACCTCACACATTACATGACAGTATGTCCCTCACACATTACATGACAGTATGTCCCTCACACATTACATGACCGTATGTCCCTCACACATTACATGACAGTATATACCTCACACATTACATGACAGTATGTCTCTCACACATTACATGACAGTATGTCCCTCACACATTGCATGGCAGTATGTCCCTCTCACATTACATGACAGTATGTCCCTCACACCTTACATGACAGTATGTCCCTCACACCTTACATGACAGTATGTACCTCACACATTACATGACAGTATGTCCCTCACACATTACATGACAGTATGTCCCTCACACATTACATGACAGTATGTCCCTCACACATTACATGACAGTATGTACCGCACACATTACATGACAGTATATACCTCACACATTACATGGCAGTATATACCCCACACATTACATGGCAGTATATACCTCACACATTACATGACAGTATGTCACTCACACATTACATGACAGTATGTACCTCACACATTACATGACAGTATATACCTCACACATTACATGACAGTATGTCCCTCTCACATTACATGACAGTATGTCCCTCACACATTACATGCCAGTATGTCCCTCACACATTACATGACATTGCCGTGTGTTTGTAGTAAGATATTTAAAACGACATACATTTCGGGTAATTTGACACTGTCATCGGATTGCAGGCAATCGCATTTATTGGGAGTATTTGCTAGTATGGAAAGAACATTTGGGAGACAAATATAATCCAAATTAATGTATACCTCGGTATGTCAAAACTAATGGTATGTAAAAACCTTATATGGAGTCCGTTTGCATGTCTGTAATTGCACACTTATTGTACACCTATTTTGTGGCGCCTTTTGATGCTTCGAATCAATGCATTTTATGTATACTATTGTACTAATATTACTATTGACCGTCTTCGTGGCCTAGTTGTTAATCCGTCGGCATACGGTGTTAGGTCGAAGGTCCGAACCTTGTCAGAGGCTCATTCTGATATAGCCGGTTGGCGAGTCGCTAGCTAGTTAAATAAAGATTATCAGCCTGGTACATGGCCTTCAAGGATACGACAAGAGGTGTCTCATAAGTCAGAAATGGCTGGCCCTTTCAATCGGGGCGACACAATAATAAACACACACGTTTACTATTGTAGAACAAAGCGTTCTTAGATCACTATATACTGGGCATAATGAAAATTATATTATCTTCAATTTGCTGAATCTACTGAATATGAGTGTAGATATTAGATAGCCCTAGCCATAAGGCTTTAAAGGGTTTCTCAGATTTGAGAACAGTTATATGACCTACAACCCAAGTCATTGATGTAATGTCCACGGACATTTCGACTATCATTTCGTATTGCATTCGTCATGCTACTGACTGAATACCGCATTCCACCTGAATACTACGACATTTTGCGGGATAGTGTACTGGAATAAATATCACGTGTGAGATTTTAAGGCTATTGGTTTGTGCATTGATATTCGTAATTACTTTCTCAATGTTACTTTATCTTACACGACATCTGGTTTTGTTGAGTTTTATTCTCTTTGAGCCGAGCAAGATCAGTAATACCTTCATCCTCTAACAGTGCGTGTTACATGTAGGATGGTGGCGCTAGTTCCTAACAGTGCGTGTTACATGTAGGATGGTGGCGCTAGTTCCTAACAGTGCGTGTTACATGTAGGATGGTGGCGCTAGTTCCTAACAGTGCGTGTTACATGTAGGATGGTTGCGCTAGTTCCTAACAGTGCGTGCTACATGTAGGATGGTGGCGCTAGTTCCTAACAGTGCGTGTTACATGTAGGATGGTGGCGCTAGTTCCTAACAGTGCGTGTTACATGTAGGATGGTGGCGCTAGTTCCTAACAGTGCGTGCTACATGTAGGATGGTGGCGCTAGTTCCTAACAGTGCGTGTTACATGTAGGATGGTGGCGCTAGTTCCTAACAGTGCGTGTTACATGTAGGATGGTGGCGCTAGTTCCTAACTGTGCGTGTTACATGTAGGATGGTGGCGCTAGTTCCTAACAGTGCGTGTTACATGTAGGATGGTGGCCCTAGTTCCTAACAGTGCGTGTTACATGTAGGATGGTGGCGCTAGTTCCTAACAGTGCGTGCTACATGTAGGATGGTGGCGCTAGTTCCTAACAGTGCGTGTTACATGTAGGATGGTGGCGCTAGTTCCAAACAGTGCGTGCTACATGTAGGATGGTGGCGCTAGTTCCTAACAGTACGTGTTTACATGTAGGATGGTGGCCCTAGTTCCTAACAGTGCGTGCTACATGTAGGATGGTGGCGCTAGTTCCTAACAGTGCGTGTTACATGTAGGATGGTGGCTCTAGTTCCTAACAGTGCGTGTTACATGTAGGATGGTGGCGCTAGTTCCTAACAGTGCGTGTTACATGTAGGATGGTGGCGCTAGTTCCTAACAGTGCGTGTTACATGTAGGATGGTGGCGCTAGTTCCTAACAGTGCGTGTTACATGTAGGATGGTGGCGCTATTTCCTAACAGTGCGTGCTACATGTAGGATGGTGGCGCTAGTTCCTAACAGTGCGTGTTACATGTAGGATGGTGGCGCTAGTTCCTAACAGTGCGTGCTACATGTAGGATGGTGGCGCTAGTTCCTAACAGTGCGTGTTACATGTAGGATGGTGGCGCTAGTTCATAACAGTGCGTGCTACATGTAGGATGGTGGCGCTAGTTCCTAACAGTGCGTGTTACATGTAGGATGGTGGCGCTAGTTCCTAACAGTGGGTGTTACATGTAGGATGGTGGCCCTAGTTCCTAACAGTGCGTGCTACATGTAGGATGGTGGCGCTAGTTCCTAACAGTGCGTGTTACATGTAGGATGGTGGCGCTAGTTCCTAACAGTGCGTGCTACATGTAGGATGGTGGCGCTAGTTCCTAACAGTGCGTGTTACATGTAGGATGGTGGCGCTAGTTCCTAACAGTGCGTGTTACATGTAGGATGGTGGCGCTAGTTCCTAACAGTGCGTGTTACATGTAGGATGGTGGCGCTAGTTCCTAACAGTGCGTGTTACATGTAGGATGGTGGCGCTAGTTCCTAACAGTGCGTGTTACATGTAGGATGGTGGCGCTAGTTCCTAACAGTGCGTGTTACATGTAGGATGGTGGCGCTAGTTCCTAACAGTGCGTGTTACATGTAGGATGGTGGCGCTAGTTCCTAACAGTGCGTGTTACATGTAGGATGGTGGCGCTAGTTCCTAACAGTGCGTGTTACATGTAGGATGGTGGCGCTAGTTCCTAACAGTGCGTGTTACATGTAGGATGGTGGCGCTAGTTCCTAACAGTGCGTGCTACATGTAGGATGGTGGCGCTAGTTCCTAACAGTGCGTGTTACATGTAGGATGGTGGCGCTAGTTCCTAACAGTGCGTGCTACATGTAGGATGGTGGCCCTAGTTCCTAACAGTGCGTGTTACATGTAGGATGGTGACCCTAGTTCCTAACAGTGCGTGTTACATGTAGGATGGTGGCCCTAGTTCCTAACAGTGCGTGTTACATGTAGGATGGTGGCCCTAGTTCCTAACAGTGCGTGTTACATGTAGGATGGTGGCCCTAGTTCCTAACAGTGCGTGTTACATGTAGGATGGTGGCCCTAGTTCCTAACAGTGCGTGTTACATGTAGGATGGTGGCGCTAGTTCCTAACAGTGCGTGCTACATGTAGGATGGTGGCGCTAGTTCCTAACAGTGCGTGTTACATGTAGGATGGTGGCGCTAGTTCCTAACAGTGCGTGCTACATGTAGGATGGTGGCCCTAGTTCCTAACAGTGCGTGTTACATGTAGGATGGTGGCCCTGGTTCCTAACAGTGCGTGTTACATGTAGGATGGTGGCGCTAGTTCCTAACAGTGCTTGTTACATGTAGGATGGTGGCGCTAGTTCCTAACAGTGTGTGTTACATGTAGGATGGTGGCGCTAGTTCCTAACAGTGCGTGTTACATGTAGGATGGTGGCGCTAGTTCCTAACAGTGCGTGCTACATGTAGGATGGTGGCGCTAGTTCCTAACAGTGCGTGTTACATGTAGGATGGTGGCGCTAGTTCCTAACAGTGCGTGTTACATGTAGGATGGTGGCGCTAGTTCCTAACAGTGCGTGTTACATGTAGGATGGTGGCGCTAGTTCCTAACAGTGCGTGTTACATGTAGGATGGTGGCGCTAGTTCCTAACAGTGCGTGTTACATGTAGGATGGTGGCGCTAGTTCCTAACAGTGCGTGTTACATGTAGGATGGTGGCGCTAGTTCCTAACAGTGCGTGTTACATGTAGGATGGTGGCGCTAGTTCCTAACAGTGCGTGTTACATGTAGGATGGTGGCGCTAGTTCCTAACAGTGCGTGTTACATGTAGGATGGTGGCGCTAGTTCCTAACAGTGCGTGCTACATGTAGGTTTGTGGCGCTAGTTCCTAACAGTGCGTGTTACATGTAGGATGGTGGCGCTAGTTCCTAACAGTGCGTGTTACATGTAGGATGGTGGCGCTAGTTCCTAACAGTGCGTGTTACATGTAGGATGGTGGCGCTAGTTCCTAACAGTGCGTGTTACATGTAGGATGGTGGCGCTAGTTCCTAACAGTGCGTGTTACATGTAGGATGGTGGTGCTAGTTCCTAACAGTGCGTGTTACATGTAGGATGGTGGCGCTAGTTCCTAACAGTGCGTGCTACATGTAGGATGGTGGCGCTAGTTCCTAACAGTGCGTGTTACATGTAGGATGGTGGCGCTAGTTCCTAACAGTGCGTGTTACATGTAGGATGGTGGCGCTAGTTCCTAACAGTGCGTGCTACATGTAGGATGGTGGCGCTAGTTCCTAACAGTGCGTGTTACATGTAGGATGGTGGCGCTAGTTCCTAACAGTGCGTGTTACATGTAGGATGGTGGCGCTAGTTCCTAACAGTGCGTGCTACATGTAGGATGGTGGCGCTAGATCCTAACAGTGCGTGTTACATGTAGGATGGTGGCGCTAGTTCCTAACAGTGCGTGCTACATGTAGGATGGTGGCCCTAGTTCCTAACAGTGCGTGTTACATGTAGGATGGTGACCCTAGTTCCTAACAGTGCGTGTTACATGTAGGATGGTGGCCCTAGTTCCTAACAGTGCGTGTTACATGTAGGATGGTGGCCCTAGTTCCTAACAGTGCGTGTTACATGTAGGATGGTGGCCCTAGTTCCTAACAGTGCGTGTTACATGTAGGATGGTGGCCCTAGTTCCTAACAGTGCGTGTTACATGTAGGATGGTGGCGCTAGTTCCTAACAGTGCGTGCTACATGTAGGATGGTGGCGCTAGTTCCTAACAGTGCGTGTTACATGTAGGATGGTGGCGCTAGTTCCTAACAGTGCGTGCTACATGTAGGATGGTGGCCCTAGTTCCTAGCAGTGCGTGTTACATGTAGGATGGTGGCCCTAGTTCCTAACAGTGCGTGTTACATGTAGGATGGTGGCCCTAGTTCCTAACAGTGCGTGTTACATGTAGGATGGTGGCCCTAGTTCCTAACAGTGCGTGTTACATGTAGGATGGTGGACCTAGTTCCTAACAGTGCGTGTTACATGTAGGATGGTGGCGCTAGTTCCTAACAGTGCGTGCTACATGTAGGATGGTGGCCCTAGTTCTCCAGTTCCTAACTGTGCGTGCTACATGTAGGATGGTGGCCCTAGTTCTCCAGTTCCTAACAGTGCGTGTTACATGCAGGATGGTGGCCCTAGTTCTCCAGTTCCTAACAGTGCGTGTTACATGTAGGATGGTGGCCCTAGTTCTCCAGTTCCTAACAGTGCGTGTTACATGCAGGATGGTGGCGCTAGTTCTCCAGTTCCTAACAGTGTGTGCTACATGTAGGATGGTGGCCCTAGTTCTCCAGTTCCTAACAGTTCGTGTTACATGTAGGATGGTGGCCCTAGTTCTCCAGTTCCTAACAGTCCGTGTTACATGTAGGATGGTGGCCCTAGTTCTCCTGTTCCTAACAGTGCGTGTTACATGTAGGATGGTGGCGCTAGTTCTCCAGTTCCTAACAGTGCGTGTTACATGTAGGATGGTGGCCCTAGTTCGCCAGTTCCTAACAGTGCGTGTTACATGTAGGATGGTGGCCCTAGTTCTCCAGTTCCTAACAGTGTGTGGTACATGTAGGATGGTGGCCCTAGTTCTCCAATTTCTACCAGTGAGTGTTACATGTAGGATGGTGGCGCTAGTTCTCCAGTTCCTAACAGTGCGTGTTACATGTAGGATGGTGGCGCTAGTTCTCCAGTTCCTAACAGTGCGTGTTACATGTAGGATGGTGGCGCTAGTTCTCCAGTTCCTAACAGTGCGTGTTACATGTAGGATGGTGGCGCTAGTTCTCCAGTTCCTAACAGTGCGTGCTACATGTAGGATGGTGGCCCTACTTCTCCAGTTCCTAACAGTTCGTGTTACATGTAGGATGGTGGCCCTAGTTCTCCAGTTCCTAACAGTCCGTGTTACATGTAGGATGGTGGCCCTAGTTCTCCAGTTCCTAACAGTGTGTGGTACATGTAGGATGGTGGCGCTAGTTCTCCAGTTTCTACAGTGGTGTTACATGTAGGATGGTGGCGCTAGTTCTCCAGTTCCTAACAGTGCGTGTTACATGTAGGATGGTGGCGCTAGTTCTCCAGTTCCTAACAGTGCGTGTTACATGTAGGATGGTGGCCCTAGTTCTCCAGTTCCTAACAGTGCGTGTTACATGTAGGATGGTGGCCCTAGTTCTCCAGTTCCTAACAGTGTGTGGTACATGTAGGATGGTGGCCCTAGTTCTCCAATTTCTACCAGTGAGTGTTACATGTAGGATGGTGGCGCTAGTTCTCCAGTTCCTAACAGTGCGTGTTACATGTAGGATGGTGGCGCTAGTTCTCCAGTTCCTAACAGTGCGTGTTACATGTAGGATGGTGGCGCTAGTTCTCCAGTTCCTAACAGTGCGTGTTACATGTAGGATGGTGGCGCTAGTTCTCCAGTTCCTAACAGTGCGTGTTAAATGTAGGATGGTGGCGCTAGGTCTCCAATTTCTACCAGTGCGTGTTACATGTAGGATGGTGGCGCTAGTTCTCCAGTTTCTACCAGTGCGAGTTACATGTAGGATGGTGGCCCTAGTTCTCCAGTTTCTAATAGTTCGTGGTACATGTAGGATGGTGGCCCTAGTTCTCCAGTTCCTAACAGTTCGTGCTACATGTAGGATGGTGGCGCTAGTTCTCCAGTTCCTAACAGTGCGTGTTACATGTAGGATGGTGGCCCTAGTTCTCCAGTTCCTAACAGTGCGTGTTACATGTAGGATGGTGGCCCTAGTTCTCCAGTTCCTAACAGTTCGTGCTACATGTAGGATGGTGGCCCTAGTTCTCCAGTTCCTAACAGTGCGTGTTACATGTAGGATGGTGGCGCTAGTTCTCCAGTTCCTAACAGTGCGTGTTACATGTAGGATGGTGGCGCTAGTTCTCCAGTTCCTAACAGTGCGTGTTACATGTAGGATGGTGGCGCTAGTTCTCCAATTTCTACCAGTGCGAGTTACATGTAGGATGGTGGCCCTAGTTCTCCAATTTCTACCAGTGCGTGTTACATGTAGGATGGTGGCCCTAGTTCTCCAGTTCCTAACAATGTGTGTTACATGTAGGATGGTGGCGCTAGTTCTCCAGTTCCTAACAGTGCGTGTTACATGTAGGATGGTGGCGCTAGTTCTCCAGTTCCTAACAGTGCGTGTTACATGTAGGATGGTGGCGCTAGTTCTCCAGTTCCTAACAGTTCGTTTTACATGTAGATTGGTGGCGTTAGTTCTCCAGTTTCTACCAGTGCGAGTTACATGTAGGATGGTGGCCCTAGTTCTCCAGTTTCTAATAGTTCATGGTACATGTAGGATGGTGGCCCTAATTCTCCAGTTCCTAACAGTTCGTGCTACATGTAGGATGGTAGCCCTAGTTCTCCAGTTCCTAACAGTTCGTGCTACATGTAGGATGGTGGCGCTAGTTCTCCAGTTCCTAACAGTGCGTGTTACATGTAGGATGGTAGCCCTAGTTCTCCAGTTCCTAACAGTTCGTGCTACATGTAGGATGGTAGCCCTAGTTCTCCAGTTCCTAACAGTGCGTGTTACATGTAGGATGGTGGCGCTAGTTCTCCAATTTCTACCAGTGCGAGTTACATTTAGGATGGTGGCCCTAGGTCTCCAGTTTCTACCAGTGCGTGTTACATGTAGGATGGTGGCCCTAGTTCTCCAGTTCCTAACAGTGTGTGTTACATGTAGGATGGTGGCGCTAGTTCTCCAGTTCCTAACAGTTCGTGCTACATGTAGGATGGTGGCGCTAGTTCTCCAGTTCCTAACAGTGCGTGTTACATGTAGGATGGTGGCCCTAGTTCTCCAGTTCCTAACAGTTCGTGCTACATGTAGGATGGTGGCGCTAGTTCTCCAGTTTCTACTAGTGCGAGTTACATGTAGGATGGTGGCCTTAGTTCTCCAGTTTCTAACAGTGCGTGTTACATGTAGGATGGTGGCCTCAGTTCTCCAGTTTCTAAGACTGTAATCACCACTTTTAGATAGTTTATTTATCATCGCTACCTGTTGCCCATATGGGCGACGGGCAGTTTACCTAACAACACATTTCCTGGGCAGCCTCCAGCGGTTAACAAGTACTTTTCGCACCAACATCCGTAAAAAACCGTCAACTTGTTCATATAAAGAGACACGTTCTGAACGAGGTTCGAATCCGTGACTATAAGTGATGATAGGTTACAGTGACAATTCAGCGGCCGTAACCACTCGACCACGGTTGCGGACTTTAATCGGCACTATCTCATTCATCATGAAATTTTCATTATCTGATATATTTTGTTTTCATTTAGCTTAAAGATATGTTCCCAGTAAATTAGTTTTAGACAACAATATTTTCGAGATTAGTTTCGTTCGCTAGAAGGCCATATTTGTTTACAATATCAGATGAGATTATAAATGCAACGTGGTATTGAGGCCGATACCATTACACTAGGATATAGTGAAACACGCTTTTATTTTGACTAAATGATTGTATCTCATTATACCTTGTCGATACCAACTACCTGGATCACCTATATCGTGTTTATTTTATTCGTTTTCTGTTTATATACATATTTCACATATCGCGTTGGACAAGTACCTGTTCTCGATGTATTGCTATGAGCAACACATTAGGAGTGTCTGATTATTTTAAGTTCTCTGTTAATAAATATACATATATATGAAGGGTGTATGTGAGGCTATATAGTTTATATCTTCTAATTTAGTATATTGCTCCCTTTAGTATCTATAGCTGAATATCCCTCCCTCCCCCTCCCCATCCCTCCCACATAACTGGTGTGGTGTAATCTTACAGTATATTCACGATACAGTAACCGTATGGATAGCATACAGAAGTTGTGTGGTGAAATAGTCGTACAGTATATTCTCGATACAGTAACCGTATGGATAGCATACAGAAGTTGTGTGGTGAAATAGTCGTACAGTATATTCTCGATAAAGTAACCGTTTGGATAGCATACAGAAGTTGTGTGGTGAAATAGTCGTACAGTAAATTCTCGATACAGTAACCGTATGGATAGCATACATAACGTGTGTGGTGAAATAGTCGTACAGTATATTCTCGATACAGTAACCGTATGGATAGCAAACAGAACTTGTGTGGTGAAATAGTCGTACAGTATATTCTCGATACAGTAACCGTATGGATAGCAAACAGAACTTGTGTGGTGAAATAGTCGTACAGTATATTCTCGATACAGTAACCGTATGGATAGCATACAGAACTTGTGTGGTGAAATAGTCGTACAGTATATTCTCGATACAGTAACCGTATGGATAGCATACAGAACTTGTATGGTGAAATAGTCGTACAGTATATTCTCGATACAGTAACCGTATGGATAGCATACATAACGTGTGTGGTGAAATAGTCGTACAGTATATTTTCGATACAGTAACCGTATGGATAGCATACATAACGTGTGTGGTGAAATAGTCGTACAGTATATTTTCGATACAGTAACCGTATGGATAGCATACAGATTGCGATTGATTGCACGAGGAGTGCGGTCTCGAGAGCAATTAAACCAATGTTGTAAGAATATGTTTCGCAATCGAGCTTAAATGAACTTGCCTATACTAACATACAGACTGTGTCTAGCTAGTTGTGGAAGAAATATAGTGCGGAGTAATATTCAATTGGAACCATTCTATTTGTCTTCTGACTGTTGCACTGATGGCTTTTTTGGATAATAGAAACTGTTCTATTGACATTTGTATTTCTGTCTGCAACAAGGTGATACTATGATTAATTTCCACCGTCTGATGCACGATACACATAGTATGAAAACAAATCCTCAACACCGAACTATCACGATGAAAATACATACATGTCAACTTAGTAGTGTATTCGTTTATTTCAAATGATATTTAAATGTTGACTCAATGTATACGAGTGTCCCGTGCACTGCATGCGAGTGTCCCGTGTACTGTAAGTGATAGTCCTGTGCATTTTATGTGAGTGTCTCGTGCACTGTATGTGAGTGTTCCGTGCATTGTATGCGAGTGTCTCGTGCACTGAATGTGAGTGTTCCGTGCATTGCATGTGAGTGTCTCGTGCATTGTATGTGAGTGTTCCGTGCACTGTATGCGAGTGTCCCGTGCACTGTATGTGAGTGTCTCGTGCACTGTATGTGAGTGTTCCGTGAATTGTATGCGAGTGTCCCGTGCACTGTATGAGAGTGTCCCGTGCACTGTATACGAGTGTCCCGTGCACTGTATACGAGTGTCCCGTGCACTGTATGCGAGTTTCCCGTGCACTGTATGCGAGTTTCCCGTGCACTGTATGCGAGTGTCCCGTGCACAGAGTGCGAGTGTCCCGTGCACTGTATGCGAGTGTCCCGTGCAATGTGTGCGAGTGACCCGTGCACTGTATACGAGTGTCCCGTGCACTGTATACGAGTGTCCCGTGCACTGTATGCGAGTTTCCCGTGCACTGTATGCGAGTTTCCCGTGCACTGTATGCGAGTGTCCAAAGCACTGAATGCGAGAGTCCCGTGCACTGTATGTGAGGATCCCGTGCAATGTATGTGAATGTCCCGTGCACTGTATGCGAGTATCCCATGCACTGTATGCGAGTATCCCATGCACTGTATGCGAGTATCCCATGCACTGTATGCGAGTATCCCATGCACTGTATGCGAGTGTCCCATGCACTGTATGCGAGTATCCCGTGCAATGTATGTGAGTGTCCCAAGCACTGAATGCGAATGTCCCGTGCACTGTATGCGAGTGTCCCGTGCACTGTATGCGAGTGTCCCGTGCACTGAATGCGAGTGTCCCGTGCACTGTATGCGAGTGTCCCGTGCACTGTATGCGAGTGTGCCGTGCA
>JABXNX010000742.1:0-14664 GCA_014843695.1 Archivesica marissinica
TAAGCGAATTTGTATATCAACACACGACATGTAAACACGCACAGCGTGCATGCGTGAAATAACAGAGGATGTAGAAAACAGCGTATGCATGGTGTACATGAAAGACTTGCTATCTATCTATCTTCCTGTGCCAATGGCGAACCCCTCGCGGGGATGTAGAAATGTTCCTAAAAGACTTACCTAACAGAGGTATGAATCAAGTAATTTAATTACAAAAGACAACGTGGGACAAATGGGGACGATGCATTCCGAATGCAAACAAGTGCGGACGATACGTTCCGGTTGTAAACAAGTGCGTGAATGATCGACTCGGAAGTTCCTACTCTCAGTTTCGAGTTTGTTTTATCGCAAACAAAACACTGTTTACCAACTGAACATAAGCATACAAAGTATAATGTTAGAATGTGTAGCAGCATTGCTACCCATACGTAAAAATTTAATTTTTCAAATATCTTTTATTTCATACGATGTAATGCTGCTTTAAGGACTATCTTATGCAATCAGTCATCACATAGAAGACCTAATTAACAGGTGCTTCTTGCAATCTGTAAAAGTCATAGATATATAACAATAATAATAAAAATGACATTATTTACAAATGTTATATTATCGACTCTGTAGTACATGTATATTAAAGCATGTTTTGTCATAATGTCTATCACTAGCTGATTACGGAAGACAGAAATAAATTGATGACGTTTTGTCATATTACAGAAATTATGGACAACCAATATTGCCTTCTCAAAGAGTGCAGTTATAAGATCATTATTATGGCACATTCTAATATAGCACCAGCGTGCGATTGCGCTCTACATACAATAAACAGTGAAAGTAGGATTTCCGTAAGCTTTCAGGCTCAGTAAGGAATACTTATTTATTATTTCCCGAGTGGTTTAGGTTGTTCAATTCAAATCAGTTGTCCTCTTATCACTGTAGGTTAGAATCGCGTGTTACCCATGGGACAACTGACCCGTTCCTATGCAGATAGTTCTGTCACTCACATAGTTGACTTCATCCACAGGTATCATATAACATTGTATCTGCTAATCAAAGATTACCTAGATGCGTATGCCGAATGTAATACCACTCATCGACATTGAACCAGACCAGAACGTTTATCACAATTCAATATACAATTATACTAGAGGACATAGAAAATGCACACCTCTGATAAGTGTGTTTTTACATAAAATAACTATATAAATACATAGTTTTAAACAATTTGGAATATTTTTAGTTGTTCAGTTTGTGCTTTGTAATAATGATGTGATATATCTTTGATGGAATCCTTCGTATTTCGTTTTTATGTAATAATAATCATATACTGTAGATGTGCGGTTTCTATGTCCTCTAGTATACATACACGCCGAGTTCTTTATATGAACACGATGGCAGTTAGATACGGAGGTTGGTACACGAAGTAGGCCTACTGGCTAACCCCTGGGGCCTTCCCAGGACATGTGTTGTTAGGTAAGCTTCCGGTCGCCCATATGGACAAACCGGTAGCGGCGATAAATAAACTTTGTATATAACATTTATAGGGTGTACTATTACTGATGTTGTTATTCGTGTTATTGTAGGTGAATTGTGAGACTCTTGGTGGATCTCTGGTCATCATAACATCGGCTGATGAGCAAGCGTATTTAGAAAGCGATGTTATTGACGGAAGTAAGTACCTGGTCTATATGTGGAAATATTCACTGTTCTATTTTGTTTTATTTTATGCTTTCCAATGAAATATAAAATTTATCAGTGAAATAAAATGTTAATAGTAGAATAACACATTTTATTTCTCACTAGCTTTTGCTTGAACTACTTTCAGAAATTACATGTCATATGCCAAATAATACCAATGGAACAGATAAAATAAGGATATATTAAGCATTTAGCTTGACGCATATGATCGGCATTAGGCCACTAAAATGCGCAATTTTAATTGGCTAACATAAAATAAAAAGAGAGTTGGAGCAAGTTACTAAATTAGAAGAAACAAACTAGCCTCACTTACACCCTTCATATATGTCTATTTATAGGCAGTGATCTTGAACTAATCACCATAATATTGGTGCATTTCGTATGGTGGGTCCAGCGTTTACTCATTTTGACAGAAGGTGAATATAGTCACTTCTGAATGGATGTGGGTTAATCTAAGAGTAGAACACATATCCTAAATTGCTTCTTAATGTACATGTGGCAGAAAACACAAACTTATTTCCTTGCTCTTATATGGAATTGATAGATTGCTTGAACGTCTGAAAATAAAAAATAACCTGAGAGTCTTTGTACAAGTTCTATCAGGGTACAAGAATTATAAGCATGATACAATGCGTTATTTGTATTTATAAGCGTAACGGTGTATGGCCTTGTGTAATGTTGCATCTGTTTGGCCAATTATCAGATAGTAAAACAGGCGTTGTTTCAAGCCACAATGTCCAGAGATTTGATATTGTGCATACAACATCATTTAGGTGATCACTACTAAGTAGTGCTCAACTGTTAATAATTGGGTCGTAAAATGTAACCCCAAGGTAGGGGCCATATTGTTTAAATATACATTTATAGAATACTTATTTCAAAATAGTATTAGCATAAGCCACAATGCCCGGAGCGTTGATATTTAGAAATGTACAGTCACATCTGGGCTAACGGTTAACTATAATACGCACAGTGTATTTATGACCCTATTAACTTATCAACTCGGGTGAACGGTCCTGGTACTCCATGGCCCTCTTGTTTTCAATGTATTGTCAATATTCTGCTGTAGCACGGGCGGCTGTACTGTAACACGCGTAGCACGAGCTACTAACTCTGTACTACAACACGGGCAGCACGAGATACTAACAGCGTACTGTAACACACGTAGCATGGGATACTAACACTGTGCTGCAACACGCATACCACGGGGTACTAATACCGTACTGCAACACGCATACCACGGGATACTAACACCGTACTATAATACGCATACCACGGGATACTAACACCGTACTGCAACACGCATACCACGGGATACTAACACTGTACTGCAACACGCATACCACGAGATACTAACACTGTACTGTAATACGCATACCACGGGATACTAACACTGTACTGCAACACGCATACCACGGGATACTAACAATGTACTGTAACACACATACCACGGGATACTAACACTGTTCTGTAACACGCATACCACGGGATACTAACACTGTACTGCAACACGCATACCACGGGATACTAACACTGTACTGTAACACGCATACCACGAGATACTAACACTGTACTGTAACACGCATACCACGGGATACTAACACTGTACTGTAACACGCATACCACGGGATACTAACACTGTACTGTAACACACATACCACGGGATACTAACACTGTACTGGAACACGCATACCGCGAGATACTAACACTGTACTGTAATACGCATACCATAGGCTATTAACACCGTACTGTAGCACACATACCACGGGATACTAACACTGTACTGCAACACGCATACCACGAGATACTAACACTGTACTGTAATACGCATACCACAGGATATTAACACTGTACTGTAACACGCATACCACGGGATACTAACAATGTACTGTAACACACATACCACGGGATACTAACACTGTTCTGTAACACGCATACCACGGGATACTAACACTGTTCTGTAACACGCATACCACGGGATACTAACACTGTACTGGAACACGCATACCGCGAGATACTAACACTGTACTGTAATACGCATACCATAGGCTATTAACACCGTAATGTAGCACACATACCACGGGATACTAACACTGTTCTGTAATACGCATACCACGGGATACTAACATGGTTCTGTAACAAGCATACCACGGGATACTAACATTGTACTATAACACGCATACCACGGGATACTAACACTGTACTGTAACACGCATACCACGGGATACTAACAGTGTAATGCAACACGCATACCACGGGATACTAACACAGTACTGTAACACGTATACCACGGGATACTAACATGGTTCTGTAACACGCATACCACGGGATACTAACAGTGTAATGCAACACGCATACCACGGGATACTAACACCGTACTGCAACACGCATACCACGGGATACTAATACTGTACTGTAACACGCTTAACACGGGATACTAACATGGTTCTGTAACACTTTACCACGAGATATTAACACTGTTCTGTACCACGGGATACTAACACTGTTCTGTAACACGCATACCACGGGATACTAACACAGTACTGTAACACGCATACCACGGGATACTAACACCGTACTGCAACACACATACCACGATATACTAGCACTGTACTGTAACACGCATACAAGAGATACTAACACTGTGCTGTAACACGCATACCAAGATATACTAATACCGTATTGTAACAGACATACCACGATATACTAGCACTGTACTGTAACACGCATACAAGAGATACTAACACCGTACTGTAACACAAATACCACGAGATACTAACAATGTATTGTAACACGCATACCACGAGATACTAACACTGTACTGTAACACACATACCACGAGATACTAACATCGTACTGTAACACGCATACCACGGGATATTAACATCGTACTGTAACACGCATACCACGAGATACTAACACTGTACTGTATCACGCATACAACGAGATACTAACACTGTATTGCAACACGCATATCACGGGATATTAACACTGTACTGTAACACGCTTACCACGAGATATGAACATTATACTGTAACTCGCATATCACGGGATACTCACACTGTACTGTAACACGCATACCACGAGATACTAACACCGTACTGTAGCACGCATACCACGATATACTAACACCGTACTGTAACACGCATACCACGCAATTCTAACACTGTGCTGTAACACGCATACCACGGGATACTAACACCGTACTGTAACACGCATACCAAGATATACTAATACCGTATTGTAACAGACATACCACGATATACTAGCACTGTACTGTAACACGCATACAAGAGATACTAACACCGTACTGTAACACAAATACCACGAGATACTAACAATGTATTGTAACACGCATACCACGAGATACTAACACTGTACTGTAACACACATACCACGAGATACTAACATCGTACTGTAACACGCATACCACGGGATACTAACATCGTACTGTAACACGCATACCACGAGATACTAACATCGTACTGTAACACGCAAACTATGAGATACTAACACTGAATTGTTTAAAGATTACCACGAAATACTGAAACCGTACTGTAACACGCATACCACGCGATATTAACACCATAATGTAACACGCATACCACGAGATACTATCACTGTACTGAAACACGAATACAATGATATACTAACACCGTACTGTAACAGGCATACCACGGGATACATTCACTGTATTGAAAACGCATACCACGGGATATTAATACCGTACTCTACCACGTATACCACGAGATACTAACACCGTATTGTAACACACATACCACGGGATACTAACACCGTACTGGTACACGCATACCACGATATACTAACACTGTACTGTAACACGCATACCACGAGATACTAACATCGTACTGTAACACGCATACCACGAGCTACTATCACCTTATTGTAACACGCATACCACGGGATATTAACACTATACTGTAACACGCATACCATGAGCTACTAACACCGTACTGTAACACGCATACCACGGGATACTAACACTACACTGCAACACGCATACCTCGGGATACTAACACAGTACTGTACCAAGCATACCACTTGATACTAACACAGTACTGTACCACGCATACCACGGGATACTAACACTGTTCTGTAACACGCATACCACGGGATATCAACACCGTATTGTAACACGCATACGACGGGATACTAACACTGTACTGTAACAATCATACCACGGTATACTAACACCGTATTGTAACACGCATACGACGGGATACTAACACTGTACTGTAACACGCATATAACGGGATACTAACACCGTACTGTATCTAACACGCATACCAAGGGATACTAACACTCGACTATAACACGCATACCACGGTATACATAAACCTTACTGTAATATGCATACCATGGGAAACTAACACCGTACTGTAACACGCATACCACGGGATACTAACACCGTACTGTAACACGCCTACCACGGGATACTAACACCGTACTGGAACACGCATACCACGAGATACTAACACTGTACTGTAACACGCATACCACGTGATACTAACATCGTACTGTAACACGCATACCACGAGCTACTATCACCTTATTGTAACACGCATACCACGGGATATTAACACTATACTGTGACACGCATACCATGAGCTACTAACACCGTACTGTAACACGCATACCATGGGATACTAACACTACACTGCAACACGCATACCTCGGGATACTAACACAGTACTGTACCACGCATACCACGATATACTAACACAGTACTGTACCACGCATACCATGGGATACTAACACTGTTCTGTAACACACATACCACGGGATACTAACACTGTTCTGTAACACGCATACCACGGGATATCAACACCGTATTGTAACACGCATACGACGGGATACTAATACCGTACTGTTACACGCCTAGCACGAGATACTAACACTGTACTGTAACACGCATACCACGGTATACTAACACCGTATTGTAAGACGCATACAACGGGATACTAACACTGTACTGTAGCACGCATATAACGGGATACTAACACCGTACTGTGTCTAACACGCATACCACGGGATACTAACACTCCACTCTAACAGGCATACCACGGTATACATAAACCTTACTGTAATATGCATACCATGGGAAACTAACACCGTACTGTAACACGTATACAACGGGATACTAACACCGTACTGTAACACGCCTACCACGGGATAATATCACTCTACTGTAACACGCATACCACGATATATTAACACTATACTGTAACACGCATACCACGGGATATTAACACTATGCGGTAACACGCATACCACGAGATACTAACACAGTACTGTACCACGCATACCACGATATACTAACACAGTACTGTACCACGCATACCACGGAATACTAACACTGTATTTTAGCAAGCGTACATCGGGATACTAACACTCTACCGAAACACGCATACCACGATATACTAACACCTTCCTGTAACACGCATACGACGATATACTAACACCGTACTGTAACACACATACCACGAGATACTAACACTGTACTGTAACACGCATACCACGAGATACTAACACTGTATTGTAACACGCATACCATGAGATACTAACACTATATTGCAACACACATACCAATATATACTAACACCGTACTGTAGCACGCATACCAAGGGATATCAATACCGTACTGTAACACGCATATTACGAGATACTAACACCGTATTGTAACACTCATACAACGAAATATTGAAACCGTACTGTAACACGCATACCACGAGATACTAACACCATACTGTAACACGCATACCACGAGATACTAACACTGTATGGTAGCACGCATACCACGAGATACTAACACTGTACTATAACACTCATACCATGGGATACTAACACCATACTGTAACACGCATACCACTAACTAATATCACTGTATTGTAACACGCATACCGCGGGATATTAACACTATACTGTAACACATATACCATGAGATACTAACACCGTACTGTAACACGCATACTACGGCATACTAGCACTATACTGTAACACACATACCTCGGGATACTAACACTTTACCGCAACACGCATACCACGAGTTACTAACACCGTCCTGTAACACACATACCACGAGATACTAACACTGTACTGTAACACGCCTACCACGGGATACTAACACTGTTCTGTAACACGCATACCACGGGATACTAAGACTGTACTGCAACACACATACCACGGGATATTAACACCGTACTGTAACACGCATACCACGAGATACTAACACTGTACTGTAACACGCCTACCACGGGATACTAACACTGTAATGTAACACGCATACCACGGGAAAATAACACTGTAATGTAACGCACATACCACGAGATACGAACACTGTACTGTAACGCGCATACCACGGGATACTAACACTACTTTAGCACGAATACATCGGGATAATAACACTGTATTGCAACACGCATACCACGAGCTACTAACACCGTACTGTAACACGCATACCACGAGATACTAACACTGTACTGTAACACACATACCACGAGATACTAACACTGTACTGTAACACGCATACCACGAGATACTAACACTGTATTGTAGCACGCATACTAGGAGATACTAACACTGTATTGTAACACGCATACCACGAGACACTAACACTGTATTGCAACACACATACCGAGAGATACTAACACCGTACTTTAGCACGCATACCACGTTATACCAATACCGTACTTTAACACGCATACTACGATACTAACACCGTATTGTAACACTCATACCACGAAATATTGAAACCGTACTGTAACACGCATACCACGAGATACTAATACTGTACTGCAACACGCATACCACGGGATATTAACACTATACTGTAACACACATACTATGAGCTACTATCACTGTATTGCAACACACATACCACGGGATACTAACAATGTACTGTAACACGCATACCACGGGATACTAACACCATACTGGAACACGCATACCACCGGATGCTAACACTGTACTGAAACACGCATACCACGAGATACTAACACCGTACTGTAACACGCATACCATGGGACACTAACACCGTACTGTAACACGCATACCACGGGATACTAACACTGTACTGAAACACGCATACCACGGGATACTAACACTGTACTGAAACACGCATACCACGGGATACTAACACTGTTCTGTAACACGCATACCACGGGACACTAACACTGTATTATAACACGCATACCACGGGACACTAACATCGTACTGTAACACGCATACCACGGAATACTAACACCGTACTATAACACGCATACCACGGGACACTAACACCGTATTGTAACACGCATACCACGGAATACTAACATCGTATTGTAACACGCATACCACGGAATACTAACACCGTATTGTAACACGCATACCACGGGACACTAACTATTATGCTTTTTTTCTGTTACAGATACCAATATTTGGATTGGTGGTTCTGGTTTCCATGAGAACAATACCTTTCGATGGATTGATGGAACCGGTATATTTTTCTGGCTACATGAACTGGTATGGTGGACAGCCTTATCATCCAGCTGGTGGGAAAGTCTGCATCCATATGCGAGAAGATTGGAACTACACATGGGAAGATGTACCATGCACATTTGGACACTGGAGTATTTGTGAATTCGCATAGTCTTTATTATTTGGGGAAACAATCCGACAAAAAGGTTCATCCGAACATTTTAATTCACCTCATGTACAACGACTGACCATATGATGAGTGTGAAATACTTGTATCCTTATAACCATCCATGGCGGACCATATGACGAGTGTGAACTACTCGTATCCTTCTAACCATCCATAGCGGACCATATGGCGAGTGTGAAATACTCGTATCCTTCTAACCATCCATGGCGGACCATATGGCGAGCGTCTAATACTCGTATCCTTCTAACCATCCATGGCGGACCATATGACGAGTGTGAAATACACGTATCCTTCTAACCATCCATTGCGGACCATATGGCGAGTGTGAAATACTCGTATCCTTCTAACCATCCATGGCGGACCATATGGCGAGTGTGAAATACTCGTATCCTTCTAACCATCCATTGCGGACCATATGGCGAGTGTGAAATACTCGTATCCTTCTAACCATCCATTGCGGACCATATGGCGAGTGTGAAATACTCGTATCCTTCTAACCATCCATGGCGGACCATATGGCGAGTTTGAAATGCTCGTACCCTTCTAACGATCCATGGCGGACCATATGTCGAGTGTGAAATGCTCGTACCCCTCTAACCATCCATGGCGGATCATATGGCGAGTGTGATCTACTCGTATTCTTCGAACCATCTATGGCGGTCCATATGGCGAGTGTGAAATGCTCGTACCCTTCTAACCATCCTTGGCGGATCATATGGCGAGTGTGAACTACTCGTATTCTTCTAACCATCTATGGCGGACCATATGGCGAGCGTGAAATATTCGTATCCCATGAATCATCTATAATGGATAGCACCGACACGAGACCTCTCTTCTGAAAGACTGTTAATTTTATTAGGGTCAGCCGGGGGATCGAACTTACGATCCCTGGATTACCAGTCCAGTGTATTACCACTGAGATACATACAACAACTATATATCCGTCTGTAATTACGTTGACATGCTATGTGACGTTTTTGATCAGCGCCGCATGGAATTTAGTGATGCCAAAATACACTAGAGGCAACGGAGAAAATGAAATAAAGTTGATAAGTTGAGTTATGATGTCAAAAGGCACCCGATCAAAAAAGAAGGAAAGAAACATAGCACTGAGATAATGAGTTAATGACCATATGTTGTTAGTTTATACAAATTCAGTTTAGCTCGATTGCGAAACAAGTTTTTACAATATAAGCTATTTTCTGAAAATCATGAACAGTTACTTACATAGTAATATATTATAATGAATTTGTTTTGTCTCTAGTTTTTAATTTTGACAGCAAACTTGAACATTATTCGGAACTATTTCTAATTACGGACGTTACAACTAACGTAAGTGGTTGTGCAATTGTAAATTATTGTGAAATGAGGCTCCCGACAGGGGCAGTTAAAATTAATTAAATTTGATAACATCTATTATACTAGCCAAACACATTGGAAATCATAAAAGAAAAAGAAGGTTTGTGTTAGTTTAAACTTGATTGAACAACTTATATTAATCTCTCTCGTTAATGTGGATGAAAGCTTACATATGGTCATTCGTGTGGAAGGAAACCGGCGTACCCGGATAAAACCCACCTGCCCGATCTGGCGACCACATTACCATCTCGCATACTTCCCGGTCCGAGGATTGAACCCGGTTTGCATTGGTGAGAAGGGAGCCGCTAACCGCTGCGCTAATCGGACAATATTTAATGTTTATTAGGGGAAATACAAATTTCGGTGAACACACCATGGAATACAATCCTATCTTACACAAAGCAACAAACACAAATATCTTTATATTTCTTATCTCGTATGTAAGCCATATATGTTTGTTTGTTGTATTCGGGAGGTTGACGTCACACCTGCAGCTAAGGTTATATAACATCTATCCAGCTATTATTGATGGAGGAAGACCCCGGTTGCCCCTCCTGTAGAACCACCACATTCCGCAAGCCAGCTGGATAGCTTCCTCACATGAAATAATTCGACCACCCCATTGAGAGTCGAACTACAGCGGTGAGGGACAAGTGAGCTACCATACCCACTCAGTCACGGATGCCACCAATAGTTCAGATGCAAATCTAAGAACAGTCATTCATATCGTTGGAACAATGCTTACGAAATAATGGCTGCTTGGTATACTCATGCTACTAAGTTGTAAGCAATAATTATGGTGCTAGTTGGTGCCGGCCAGTTTCTGTACCATGTCGTCTGACCCATCGCCGGGACTACAGGAAACCTGAATGCATGCTTAGGCATTGACCCACTGTTCGACATACTAGTATATGACCAAGAAGATCTGCGCACAAAGGACCACGAACGGTTGAGAAGAAGAAGACGCGCCATGGAAGTCCAGCTAACCCAAAATACCCCCTTACATGCCGATAAATTATTATCCATAATTCTAGGAACAAATAATTCGTAGCAGCTAACCCTTTCCACACAACATCCAATTGGTCATCAAGTTATATTGTGTCTTTACCCACGCCTTTACTTTATGTTATTTCTTTTTTTCATTTATTTTTCATCTTCATATATAGAGTATGCAGGTTTAATACATATATACATCTATAATATTATTTATATATATATATATAATATATATATATATATATATATATAATATATAGAGAGAGAGAGAGAGTATGCATATATGCAGAGAGAGAGAGAGAGAGCGAGAGCGAGAGCGAGAGCGAGAGAGAGAGAAGAGAGAGAATGCAGATTTATACATACAATATATAGTTTTATATTTAATTTAGGGTAGGACTATATATATTACTGAGTCAAAAAAGAAACGATACCAAACTAAAAATGACGTAAAACGGATAAAACCATAGAAAGGTTTAATATATTATTACGTATCAGTACCGGGTATCTTATTGCAACGTCAGCCAACCATAAACACAGGTAAATAAACACCCGATAATCCTGGAACGCCGAATTTCCGATTTGCACGTGCTCCTCAACAAAGACAACTTCCTACACATGTACAAATCGGAAAACCGGTTTATTGTACTGGTATTGCATTATCATCGAGGAAAAACACCTTACATACCCATTGTTACCTCTAACAAAATGCCTAGGCTAAACCGCAATCAGAGAATGCGTGCCATTGGCATGATTGACGGCGGTTTACGTCAGCGTGACGTCGCAAATCGACTCGGGGTTACGCGGATCACGATAACACGTCTACTTCGACGTTATCGAACACATGGATCGGTGGACGACCGTCCAAGATCTGGTCGACCACGTGTGACGACGCGTGAACAGGACCGTCACATTCGGACGTCACATTTACGTGACCGGTTCCTACCTGCTACGCACACAGCTGCCGTTACTCCTGGGATGACCAACAATCGCATCAGTGCACAAACAGTCAGGAACCGGCTCGGTGAACGTGGCATTCGTGCCTATCGGCCATACGTTGGACCCATCCTGACACGACGTCACCGTGACGTATGGCGGGAATGGACGACGGAACGTGCTCGCTGGACTCGGTTACAGTGGAATTCGGTGATGTTTAGCGATGAATCGCGGTTCTGTTTGCGTCGCGCGGATGGCAGAGAGCGGGTATATCGCAGACGCGGTGAACGTTACGCCGACGCATGTGTACGTCAGGTCGATCTGTTATGGCGTATAGCGTTATGGCGTGGGGCGGTATCACCTTCGGCAGTCGCACTGAACTGTTAGTGGTGGACGGGAACCTAAACGCACAGCGGTACTGTGATGAGATCCTTGCGCCAGTTGTTGTGCCGTTCTTTAACACCAACAGAAACGTCACACTGTTCCAACAGGACAACGCCAGGTGTCATACTGCTCGGATTTCCACCACATTATTGGAGCAGAACAATATTGAAACCCTGCCGTGGCCTGCTTTGTCACCAGACTTGTCACCCATAGAACATTTTTGGGATACGTTAGACCGCCGCGTCAGACGACGTCAGCCGGTAGCGTTAAACCAACTGAGGGATGTTTTGCGTCAGGAGTGGACACATATTGACCAGCAAGAGATTCAGACACCCTTCCGTTCGATGCTACGGCGGTGCATTGCAGTGAGAGACGCAAATGGTGCCCATACTCGGTATTGAAGTCTGTGTGAAAACTCCATTAGACCCCTGTCCGACGAATTACGTCATCACGCAGCAGACAGTTTCGGAGGCTCATTATGCTTTATGTGCTCCTCTTTCAAACATGTTGGACTATCATCTTATGAATTTTCAAAGAATTTTCTTAATAAATGTTGAAATTATAGACACATAAACACCAGGTATCGTTTCTTTTTTGACTCAGTATATAACTAGTCATACTCTAGTTTAAATATATATATATATTATAATATATATATATATATATATATATATACGTTGTCCAACAATATTTCTATTCAATTCTAGAAATTGTTGTAGTGTCGCAAACTCTCCTTTTTCTTCTCGTAATATATGTCTCGGTTGCTACGGCTCTTACCAGGGTCTATCCTATTGTAGACTCGCTGGAGTTGTCTAGGGGGTTTCTTCGTTATTATATGTATTAATGATAACTCAACACAGTATTACATTTCTTCTATATAATATCTTGTTTAAATTTGCATCAGAAATATCCATATATATATAATCAGTGATCTATATATATATACATCGTATCATTAAAAGCTTATTTAACAATCCATTTGTGTGAGCCGACTATGCGCTTACACAGTATATTTAACATCCAATATTTCTAATCCGTCATTACTCAATATCACTATAATCTAATCACTGTTTCTGATTAGATTAACTTTTAATCACCTTCTATATGGTTCGCCGAAACTCTATGTTTCTTCTATGGCTGAACAATTTAATTATTCGACAAATCTTTATAAGTTATATTTCTTATAATGTCCATAATATCTAAGTATCATAAATACAGTTTCTATGTTCTATATACTAGATTGAGATCACGACCTTTCTCGCTCCTGGAGTTAGGCTCTAGTGTGTCTGATTTATGTTAATAAAATCCATTTCTTATATACATAATTGAATCAGTGTATATATGATATAACAATTCCTAAAACATCTGTTATGTTATCTAATATTACACCATCAAACCAGTTCGGTGCCTTTATATTACATAACTGGACACCTGCAACCACGGCCTGTTATCTAATATTACACCATCAAACCAGTTCGGTGCCTTTGTATTACATAACTGGACACCTGCAACCACGGCCTTGATAAACCGAGATTAGGCCTAACATCTTAAGTCATTTCCCGCGCGAAGCGAGATTGATAATTTTAGGCGCGAAAATAATAGCAGACGATTATGCATAATACAAATATATATAT